>JASDQU010373379.1:59389-76803 GCA_032191745.1 Picea mariana | reverse complement strand
ATTGGGTTCAAGCCATGAACCAATAAATTGACTCCATTGAGAATAACAAGACATGGGATCTTGTTGATCTGCCAAGACACAAGCAGAGTATTGGTGTCAAGTGGGTTTACAAAACTAAACTCAATGAAAAAGGGCAAATTGAAAAACACAAGGCAAGACTTGTTGCCAAAGGATTCTCACAACAACCAGGTACTGATTATGGTGAAACTTTTGCTCCAGTAGCAAGATTAGACACTGTCAGGACTCTATTGGCCATAACAACACAACACAAATGGTAAGTATACCATATGGATGTCAAGTCAGCATTCTTGAATGGTTTCTTAGAAGAAGAACTTTATGTTGATCAGCCACCTGGATTTGAAGTCCAAGAGAACCCAGCCAAAGTATATCGGTTGAAGAAAGCCTTGTATGGATTAAAGAAAGCTCTAAGAGCTTGGTACAACAGAATTGACACTTATCTGATCAAAAGTGGTTTCAGCAGAAGTCAAAATGAGCCAACTCTTTACACCAAAATAGATAAGCATGGTAAACTTTTAATTGTATGTTTATATGTTGATGGCATGATCTACACAGGAAATCTCGAGTTAACAGATTTTAAACATGCCATGCAATCTGAGTTTGAGATGACAGATCTTGGCATAATGAAATATTTTTTAGGAATTGAGGTTTATCAATCAACCAAAGGAATTTTTGTCTGTCAGCAAAAGTATGCAGCAGACATCATCAAAAGATTTTGCATGGAAGGATGCAATCTAGCAGAAACCCCTATACCACTAGGCACAAAATTGAGCAAAAATGATGAAGGTCCTATTGTGGACTCTACCTTATACAAAAGTTTAGTAGGCAGTTTGTTGTATCTTACAGCAACTAGGCCTGACATTATGTATGCAGCCAACCTTGTTTCCAGATTTATGGAATCACCAAAAGATTCGCATTGGAAAATGGCGAAACGAATTTTGATATATGTTGCAGGAACTCTCAATTTTGGCTTATGGTACACTAAATCTGATAGTAATCAACTCTCTGGTTACATATATAGTGACTTTGCAGGCAGCCTAGATGACAGGAAAAGCACATTAGGATATGTTTTTCAACTGGGCACGAACCTGATTTCATGGGCATCAAAGAAGCATCCAATTGTATCTATATCTTCTGCAGAGGCAGAGTATGTAGCTTCTACCTCAGCTTCATGTCAAGCTATATGGCTGAGAAGAATATTGAAGGACATGTCACATATAGAAAAGGATCCAAATCCTATTTTCTATGACAATACATCAGCAATTGCTTTATCTAAGAATCATGTGTTTCACAAGAAGAGCAAACACATTGACACTCGTTTTCATTTCATACGCGAGCTAGTCAATAATGGTGACATTGCACTACAATTTTGTGGTTCTCGAGATCAGCTTGTTGATATCTTTACAAAGCCACTAGGAAAGTTAGTTTTTGATTTTCAGAGACAACATTTAGGCATAATCAGTGCTGATGATTGTAACTGTTGAGCTTAAGAGGGAGTATTAAACATAGTGTAACCTCAACAGTCTGACTGTACACTACCAGCTGTACTGGACAGTTGTACTTTCTATTTTTGTCTTGCTTGAGCCTATTTAGCTCAACCATCTCCCATTGCATTACATGGTGTATGTAACTTCGTCAATACTTCTTCTTACATTTCAATATACTGTTCTATTCTTTCTCTCTGCATTTTTTCTCTTTACTTCACAATTTATCAAATGCTCCTTGAATATGGATAGTGTATATTAATTCTCTGACAACTTCAGGAGAGAATCAAATGATATTGGGATACAGGTCTTAAATTTTTTCATCATATTTTCTTGCAGTGGTATAATATGAATTTCTAGCCCAGAGTACGCTTCTCTTTATCTATATGACAAAAGGACAAATGTATGCTGGATTTGAGTGGCTGCATCACACTCTTCTATTCATGCCTGACGTCTTGTAGGGTTTTATTTGTTGGACTGTCAATTTTATTCATGCAGTTTTAGCTCTATTATATGCATCTTGATGCTTAAATATTATGGATCAACATGTAGCATATTGCACTTCAGATCATTTTCATTTCTAGCAATTAATGTATACTAAACTTTGTTACACAAGATAAACAAGGTAATCTATATGATCTGCAGAATGGGGTTTATATTCAGAGTCTGAAGAAAGGTTTAAATGATGAAAATGGGGATGAAAAAGTCACTAATTGACATGCAAAGGCTCAAACTAATGGTAAGGATTATGGGGCCAAGATAGAGCACTTGCACCTGTGGAACAAGGGGTTTGGTGTTCTAGAAGCCTCCAAAGGATATGTTACAGATAACAGAAGAATCTTATTTCATATGAAAGAGAGATTAATGGACAAGCTGGCTACCGTTCCCATTCCAGGAGAAGCCTTGAATAACACTCGGCAATCGGTTGAGACGATCATAAAATACATGTCCCATGTAGCTCAGGGAATGAATAAGGATGCTATGCAACAAATTAAGGGCCGGCTTTTAGAGATACTACCATCTCTTTGTCCCTATCACACTGGAAAGGTTAGCATCAATTCATCTAACTGCGTTCTGATTTGTTCATATAAAATAAGAGATTGAACACATTTTTATATTGAAACCATGTAACCTATATCACATGATGAGCACAAAAGAGCCCACCTCATAAATCTAATGCATTCTTAGTGGGCTATACTTCTTTAGAACTTATAAAGGAATTCCATATCAAAAGTTTCGTGAGCCATTTGCAATTGAATCCCATTTGCATTTGCAATTGAATCATGAGCCATTTGAAAAAGTATCGTGAGTCATTTGCAATTGAATCCCCCAGCCAATCCTGGTGATTTGAACAGAGAGTAATCCATAAGCTATAGGTTTTAGCAATTATCCATAGGTTATTATGCCTCAGTATTCCATTTAGGTTAAAAAAAATCCAACCTTGTAGCTTGTCCATGAAATTTAATTTAGGTGACATTAATATCTCTTTGTAATAATTGAAATATCAATTGTATCTATTAAAGAGTTGGGACGAGCCCAAATCAGGTTTTCCTGTTAAATTTGATCCGAGGATGCGATATGTACAAGATACATGGGTTGAGGCTTGGGATTTTAGCATGGTAAAATGATTTGTTATGGACATATATGGGCTAATTATTTGTTATTTTTAGAAGGGTTTGTGGGGTGAGGAAGTCTTGGGAGGGGGACGATCAACCTGTACCACAATTTAATCATGCTAATCACAAATACAGACTAATTGTATCGCCCTAATCACTTTCTTGAAACACATACCAGATTATAGTCATGCTTACTTTCATTGGAAAGATGAAAGCGTGAGAATAATGAATACACCATTCCATCCATATGTAGAGATAAAGCCAGTCAGAAGTGGCCCCAAGGCAGCCCAACAGACCTAGTACCATCTATGATAGCCATGACGGTTTCCAAAGCTCTCAAATTTACCTTAAGTGAGCTATGTGTACCAAGATCATTGGAAATGAAGGTATTTTATTCAGATCATGAAGGTACACACTAGAAAAAATTAGGAGAGTTAATTGTAAAAGTGGAGGAAACAATTGATTAAAAAAAAAACTATGGTTGAGATGGTTTTCCACTGTGTTGATTTGTCAAACTAGGATCTCTTCTCCAAAGTGATCCCTTTTTAAAGATATTCAGGCTCTACTATGTTGATTGCTAGAAACGTTGCTAACTCTCTAGAACATTAGACTGTGTTGTCTATAATCACTGAAAGTTTTGGGTTGCACTTAATAGATGCCATGCATTTTATAAATGCTAAGATGAAAGCATGAGCATAATGAATACACCATTCCATCCATCTGTAGAGATAAAGCCACTCAGAAGTGGCCCCAAGGCAGCCCCAATAGACCTAGTCCCATCTATAATAGTTGTGAGGGTTGCCAAAGATTTCGGATTTCCTTTAAGTGATCTATGTGTACCTATGTGTACCTATTTCTTGAGCTGAATAAAATACCCATGAAATGTTGGTTTTCCCACTTGAGTTTCCAAATTAAATATTATGTTCCCTATTTGTTTAAATGACACGTGGTTGGGTTGTCAATTAAATTAATACTTGTACATATGCAATAAACCATCCAACGTATTAGTCTCTATTCAATGGCTGACTTGTTAAATCATTGGGCAGATAGATCATCCAACGTATTAGTCTCTATTAAATGGGTGACTTGTTAAATCATTAGGCAGATTTAATTAAAAGATCAATGTGTGCACCACATTAACAACTATGTGGTGGTCACTAAAATTGCTTCTATGCCCCACAATGCTACCCACACTCCCCTTTGACTAAAACTTGGTGTGAATACTCAATGAAACATTGGAAAATTCATTCTCTCGCCACACAATGTCCATTTTGCATCTAATTCCCTTCTTTTCATTGTTGGGAGTATCAGTTCATCTTCAGTGATACATTTTATTGACTCATTGGATCATGCACATGTGTTTGTATTTTCAATTAAACTATGTAAGATTTGAATGCTTCCTATGAAGTATTTGTGAATGGGCAGAATTTGTTTCATTATTGGCAATTTGAATGAATTCTATGTAGGCACATTTGAATAGCAAAAAGAAAAATAGGGTCTATTTGTTGATTTACATTAAGGTGTATGTGCGTATTTGTAATTGATACATTTGCATGGTGTATGTTTAAACATAGAATGTCTAGGCAGATTCCTTATTGATAAGCTTCTAGAATATGAATTCATTGACATATTCTTTCATATATTAATGTTTGAAAGGATATTGTACAACTACGGTTGTTGTTTAAAGTGTCGTGTGCATAGTTAAAAATAAATAAATAAACTAGAGTGCATGTTTTGGCACATTCAAAATAAAACACATAGTTGATTGTGAACTTGGCATTGAGACTAGATTTGAAACAGAGCAACAACCCAAATATGAAGACAAATATCTTAGTGTGATTGTACTTGCAGAGACAAACAATTAACATTCATTCCTGTGACCCATGATATCTCTCATCAGGTAGGCAAGGCCAATTCTCTAGCTTGACAAAATAAAGGACATCCACATAGTGAGGTAAAGAATCATTGTATTTCTGAAGAATGAGGGTCCAAACATACAAGTGTCTGCATCTTCCCATTAGTGAGATACAACTCCTACATAAACTTTTCCAATTCATCTCAGTGCCTCTTTGTCAGCAGCGGTTGAATGATTGACCCTGCATTACAGAGATAGGAGGGTGTTAGATTAATGACACTACAAAAAAATCTCTGCAACAATATCTCATGCGTACTCTATGAAACCAACATTGCAACTCCACAAAATATATAGATATAAAGACCCTGTGTATTACCTACAATCTCTAATTATATGTACCTTTCTCTTTCCTTGGCAATCTTGTCCACAATCTTTTCCACAACCATGCAGCTCAAAAGAAGGCCAGAAATTAAAGATGAAAGCATGAGCATAATGAATACACCATTCCATCCACATGTAGAGATAAAGCCAATCAGAAGTGGCCCCAAGGCATCCCCATCAGACCCAATACCATCTATAATAGTCATGACGGTTGCCAAAGTTCTCGAATTTCCATTAAGTGAGCTATGTTTACTGAGATCAATTGAAACGACTGTGGTAATGAGTGCATAAGGTCCATTAACAAACATTCCATAAATCATCATCAGAACAATATTGGAAAACATTGAGATACCTCCATAAACCCGATATAAAATGAGTACTGGAATTGCACAGTACATGAAACTAGATACTGTGATAGCCCTGGAATCAAGCCTATCAGAAATATGGCCTCGAGAATTCCACCCACCACTCCTCTCAAATCGAATAAAGTTGAAAGGTTTCTAGATGACGTTACAGACAAATATTCGCCTCCAATAACTGTAATATCCAACTAGAATCAAAAGAAATTAGTAAAGATTAATAGAGTAAATAATTTAATGAACTCCTAAATGAAGCCTTGACTATAATTTCATTTAGTCTGTTGACTATTTGAAGCCTTGCAGTTTGACATTTTTCCATCTCTCATATTTTTATTCATTCAGGGATCAAAAATATCTTTTCGAGGAGGCTTCATGCAAGATATTCCAGTAGAGTTTCAACACCTCAATAAATGGTCAGTGCAGTTTTTTGTGTTTTCCTAAGGTTATTTTTATGTAGTATTGTTTTTCACAAGTGAATTTTCTACTTTTGAGCCCTTACTGAACATAATATCCTATCTTGGATTAATTGGAATTGACAGCATTGAGTGAGCCCATTGACGTGTAAGCTTTCAGAACCATATATTTTAGTGTTTGAGTTTTGGCACATGGCTTTTTTTAGTAGTTTAGTTAGATTAGCTGAATAGTTGATATTTATAGAGGTTTGAATTATTGAACAAAGGTCATCCTTATTGAATTGGAGGAGAGGGATTTAATATGAAATGGAGTATTAAATATCTCTATGGATGACTTAGCTATTTGTATTTCTGAAAATGTTTGAAGGTATTCCAAATGGATTGATGAATGTGAGCATGTAAATAATTCTAGCTAAATGGATGCATCTACAGACTTTGATAACATATCCCGTATATCTTGAATATAGTAATTTGATATATGGATGTTTATTTTCCTTAGATTCTATTTGAAATCTATGAGAGCATCTACAGTTTGGATGTGCACCTTCCTCATAATGTGCAATATAGGAATCCATTTGAACAAATTCACAATATTCTTCTTTGGCATGTCATGTTCTTGGATCATGTTTGAAAAATGACTGTGATGTTCAGTCACTTAATATATCTACTACACGGATTAACTGTGTATATGAAAGCTAACATTGATTTTTATTTGAAACTAGATGGATTAGCTGTGTATATAACAATTACATTGGTTGTTATTTGAAACTAAACTTGGAATATGTATGTGTTGTATATCTGCAAGTCAAATCTGCTATAGTTGTTGAAGTATTTAAATTTGTCTTTTTTCACCCCTTGTTTTGACCGAGTATTGGGATATTAAATTTTACATGGTTTAACATTTTCAAATGTCTTGGCATGAGAGATTATGAGCTTTAGATCTAGAGTCCAAATTTGTTATGGTTGTTTTGAATTGCTACAATTTGCATTCTATGAATTTTCTCTTCTTCTCAATGTATATATACATAACACTTGCATTCTATGTGTGAAGTTGTTGTGCGATCCAAAGGATACAAATAAATACCTGCAATGACTTCAAGTTGTATTATTGATGATATAATTCTTTGCTAAATGTCAAACAAATTATCAGAGGTTTCAGTCAAGGCTCTAAAATTTCTGTTGCTCAATTATCTCATTGGTATATAGGATCTTGTATTGGATGGCACTTGTTTCGATGTACCCAAGAAAGTATAGTATTATTTTGATCCTTTCTAAAAATAGGGACTTACTCTCTAGTATATTTTTGCAGTCTTATTACGCATGATTGCACTTGAGCTTTTGGACTTTATCTCAACAATTGTGAGTTCGTGTGATAACACACCCGAGACATATCCTAGTGATCTTAAATCTCATTAGAGAAGACCCCCTTTACCATTGGAAGTTAGTTCTCCTCCTCAACCAACCTTGTCTAAGAACGATGATATAGATTTAAATATTGATATGGCTAGTATCTTAGCAAAGGTTAATGTACCTGTTCCTCTCAGTATTGATATTGTATTTTTGTTTTAAAAACCTACAACACAGTGGCTATTGTGACATCTTAAAGTGTCGCTCCCATAGAAACCACATCGGAGATGATACCTCTTAACGTCTATTGGGCCCTTTAATTGTCTAAATAAATAAATAATTAAGGTGTTCAATATTAATTGTCAAACCCAAGGAAGTTTTGTTATTGAAATATAATTGTGCATAGTCTATGCTAGAATACGAAAGCAAACACTAATCAATTGCAGTAAGGAAAATTTACACTAAAAGAAACAGAGTTGAAAAGATGAACACTAACACAAGTTGCTGACACAGCTGGAGTTCTACAGAATTGAAATCACACTTTCATAATTGAAATCTAATTTGATGAGTGTATAAGAATCCTGGATTATCTAATCTATTATAATTTTCTATTTTAATCTTGCAGAAGGAAGTTCTATGCTAATTGCTGAAAGGAAGTCTACTTAATTGTAGAAAGGGAATTCACACTTTTATTTATTTTTGCTTGAAAACAGAGATTTAATCTAATGAAAAAAAAGGAAAGCAACTCTCTAACAGTATTCAACAATTGACTCTAACTCCCATGAGACACACTGATGCGCATTTAACAGAAAGTGACTGAACTTTAACAACAAATGTATTCTAGAAATGATAAACAGATAAATTATCCAAATCAAAGAAGTTAATCTAAAACTCAAATAAGAGGGGAGTCTATGAGGAAGGTGGGCCCTTTCCTTCTCACTGAATCCACTCGAAAGGACTATAGTAGGTTGGATATAATCAAATCACTTTCTTTATTAAATCGCCAAAATGTTTCGATACAAAAATGCTTCACTTTACTCTCTATTCCACAATTAATCTTTTTCACCCCTAATGATTAAAAAATATCTGTTATTTAAAGACATAGACATTCAGTTGAAACAGACTCAGAATAGCCTTGAGAATCGGAGATTCTCAAGCTATTCGTATGATATAAAAGATTTGTCATCTTCACAAAATTTGGAAATAATCTTGATCACCAGCTTGAGCCAAAACGTGCAACAACCTTGAGGATCTATTTTCAAAACGTGTAACAACCTTGATGATCTATATTTAGGATACAGATTTGAATGATATACCAGCTTCTAGGATTGGTGGGAGTCTGTTACAGTCGGTGTAACAACATGCAGAACGGGTGCACAACTTAAACAACTAGTGTAACAACAACAATTTTTCTTCAAGACTTGGTTGTTTTTCTTTAATCTACACATTTGATCATTAGTTGAGCATTCATGGATAAAATATGAGAAACAGTACCAATCAAACATGTTAAGTACATAAGAATACAAAAGCAAGATCAATGATTCATGCCTTGGGAAAGAGGTCTTAGCAAACAATATATTAGACATTTTAACATAGAAATGATAAGGTTGAATGAGCAAAAGGTATAGTGAAAAAGGGACATTTATGGGTCCTAACATGTCCCCCAACTGAATACATTGCATGTCCTCATGCAATCCACATTCAATCCTTACTCTGAATCTGAGTTAGGGAAGTGACACCTCCAGTGAAAATTGCTAAGACAAAACTGTCATGAGAGTCTTCATCTATAAGTCTGAATCCACTGCTCCTTACCATCTCCAAACAACAGTTTTTGAGATCTTTGACCCTGTGTATACTCTGAATGAGGCATCCAAAAAATGGGAAAAAGAAACCTGAGTCCCATCCATTGATGCCTACACATTCATATACATGTAATACTTAATCCTTCTTGACTGAGAATTTGGTCGGTTCTTCATCATGACCAGTGACTGGTACTTTCACTATTTTATACCTTGCCTGAAAATAAATATCACCACATTCATAGCACATGTTCTCTCTCTTTTGATTCATAAGAGTTGTTGTCGATGCTAATATATCCAAAGTTAACTCATTTGGGTTTCTCTGTCGAGCAACCTGCAAATCCTTCTTTAAGGAAGCCAACTCTGCTTTGAGTCTTTTATTTTCCTTCATCAATATAGAAATCCTACAATTTTTTGTATCCTTTATCTTCTTCTCAATTTGAGAAAACAACTAACTAAGTGGTACATCCTCAGTATTTTGTGTAACTAGTTATTGTGTGGCAGATACACTCATGATAACTGGTTCTTATGTAACAACTAATTCTGGCATGAATGGTTCTTCTGGAACAGTCCCTTCTTGGGCAGCTGGCTCTTGTGTAAGAACTAGTTCTGGCATGACTGGTTCTTATGGGACAGTCTCTTCCTAGGCAACTGATTTTTTTGTAACAACTAAGTTCTGTGAAGAGGTTGGTTCTTGTGTCACAGTCATGTTGTTGGAAGGGATTGGCTCTTGTGTAACGACACCTTTTTATCAATGGAGGATAATGGATGAAGAATGGGTATTTCCTATTTCATATTCTTTTATCCAACTGATGCTTCAGTAGACCTCGCTGACCTAGTTCTCCTCCTAGGTAATGTAGAGACAAAAACAAGGGTTTTCCTTTTCTTTGCTTTAGAAGAAGGAGGGTGTTCTTCAACAACTAGACAAGGAGGAAAATATGGAATGTTGGGGTCTTGTATAATCTGTCCTTCATCACTTGATGAGTGATGCACAAAATCATCAAGCAGAGCTGATGATTATGTTGCAATTTGTTTACATTCAACCTGAATTGACAAAACCTGGTATATGTATCTCCATATGATCATTTTGCGACTCACTCATGTTTGTATTAATCATGTCAAAATCTGGCAAGGTCTGAGCATCAACAAAATCAGGACACTCTATTGTAGTAATAGGGGTGTTTTGAGGTGTGTCTGGTTCAATAGGAGATGAAGTCGATGTACTAGTTGTTACAACAGGGGATATAACTGCTATTGCAGTAGACTTTGCTGACCTAGTTCACTTCCTAGGTAATGTAAAGACAAAATAAAGGGTTTTCCTTTTCTTAGCTTTAGTAGTAGGAGGGAGTTCTTCAACAAAATTTGTTGCAGCCGAGGGATGAGGCTCATGACTTGGTGCAGAAATTGGGTTTTCAACTACTGGCTCAATGACAATTGCAAGCATAGGGTTTAGTTGTTCTGGTTCAACTCTGTCAATGCTTTTCTGAGTGGTGTTAGAGTTGCTTTTGGTTTTGTGTTTTCTTCTCTGAGTTGACTTATGGGCAGTTACAATGGGGGCTTTAACTGCTGGTGCAACCGAGGGCCGAGGCTCATGACTTGGTCCAATGATTGGGTTTAGTTGTTCATTCATAACAATAGGCAAAGGATTTGGTTGTTCTTCCACTTCAGGTAATGGGACATTAGGAATTCCCATTCCTTTATGAATCAACAACCCTATTAGTCTGTGATTGGAAAGACAATTCTTGAGATTTTTTGATTTCTTGACAAAGTGAGCCATTTTATGCAAGGAATGAAGAAGCAAATAAGGGATGTTTATTATCTTTTTATGTCTTAAATGTGACAGTAGGGTAAAATCAGAAAAATAAATTACTTGATATCTTCCTTCGCATGTAATGTGCCTTTTTACAAATTCTAATACTTATCCCCATGGTTTTGGTAAGGAACTTACATCTTCACCTCGGCCCTTGGTATGAACTTGCTCATCGTCCATGAGAAAACCCTTATGTGCTTCAGGAAGATGTGCTTTTCTGATAAACCACCTTGTTGTTGTGGTCAACAACCCTATCACAACAGCCACGGTTTCCTCTGTCACTGAAATCCTCACCTCGTGCACCATCGAATACCCCTCTGTGAGATTCTAACTGAACTCCAATACCTCTGCTTCATTAAACCTTTGCATCTTTTCAAAATAAGAAATCCATCCAACCTGCAGGAATTTTTTGTAAACATTTGGGTATAGCAGTAGTGCGTCCAAATTTTTGGTTCATACCTCACAGCTGATCCTCCCATGATGTTGTTTTAGAATCTAAAAAAGAACAAAGGAGGAGAGACCAACACCTAAGCCAGAGACACAACAAGTTTGAATGAGGATTGCAGAAAGAACACGGTGTCTCAACAAAAATAAGCGTGGTCGAAAGGTGTTGGAGGTGCATATAAAATGGGATTTTGATGATTGGGAGTTTCTTTCCCCCTTCAACTAATATGATTGGATCATGGTACAACGAATTTAGGATAGCCCACAGGTAAGAATTAAAGCTTGCTTCCATATCTACATTACTTTGACATGTAAGATTAGTCATGTACCTCATAACTTACCGCACGAACTGATCTATCGGAGCAACAACACTATCCAACCACCATCTGATCCTCGTGGAAAAACTGTAATGATGAGAGATGGCTTTGGAACGTGAGAAATGATGATATAACAAGTGGAGTAGAGGTGGATTCCTTCTTTGGTTGTCCAACTGGAAATCTGTGGATGTGGAGTCAAGTAATGATGAAGCGACCTTTTTGGACAGAGAGAGTGGAAAAGGTAGTAGAGGAAATGACAAAACAATAGTGTTTCGGCATGGAAAGATAGCAGAGTGGGAAAGATTGATGGAGTATCAGCATGAAAAGTGGCAGAAATGCAAAAAGAAAAATAAAATGGGTAAAGAGGCATGTAAAATAGCGAAAAGGAATAACAACGGTAGGTGTATCAGCATGTATTTTGGCTGGAATAGTGGAATTAGGTGTAGCAACATTTAAATGGGACAATTTGTCGGAAAAGAGTGTAACAACATGTAACCCAGTCGAACACAGAATCACTTAGTTTTTAGTAAGTTTTTCAACTTCTAGAAAATAATTCTTCGGCTCCTTCCATTGTAATATACCTTGTTGTTCATCAATCCATCTGCACAAAAGTAACTGCCTGATACCCTTCTAGGCTGAATTTATTAAAGAAACATAAAACTTTTGAAGAAAAAATAGAGAAATTCAAATTCACAGACTTTATTTATATACAAGGTTTTATATAAAGCAAAAAGTTCTAAGGTTTAGAAGGAGAAGGAGTAATCTCCTTTCCCTTTAAAAATTGATAACCTGTATCAGTTGTACATCTGGATGTAAATTCTGTCTTGGAAAGTGGACACTGATGCAGGTGCAAGCGATGACCATTTTTAAGTAACTGTGTATTGGATCCATCAATAGTGATCAACCTAACTGTCCCATTGTGAAAAAAAGTGTCTACCTCATAAGGTCCTAGCCATATTGTATGCATGGTGCAGATCTCCATCCCTCGGGCCTGAGATCGCTGCGGGATCTTCTCTAGACCAAAGAAAAAGGTTAATTAAAACCCTTGTCCAAGAATCCAATGATTTCGGGTCTTGTGGGTTGGGCAAATCTGAGTGCAATGCCACAACTCTCAGAAATCGTCGAAACGCGAAATGAAAATGGGATAAGGTGTAAGCCCCTCTCTTCAGCCCCTTTTTCCTATAGGATAACAGTCAAGCCTTACACAAGCACCTCTCGGAACTCGTGACTTCAGGAGTTGGAGTGCCAACTTCTCGTTCTCTCCCCTTGTGAATCCTCAAAACACGATCTGTCAATGAAGGTTGACTCTACCGAAAGCGATGGGCGCATGCAACCTATCACTTCTGCTTTACTCTACTTACGGGGTGAGTTCTTGCCACCTATCCACATGGATTTTCCGCTTTCGTGACTCGAGTGGACAACCAACAGTCGTTCCTCTTCCTCTATGGATCCCCAACTCCGAAATCATACTTTTGGCGAGTTCGATGGCTGTGTGCCTCCCTCGATCCAACGGTCCTAGTTGTATCGGGATTTTGCCAATCGAAAATCCACAACACTTGACCCAAACCACTGGTCACTCCATTCCCGAATTTTGATACGCGAATTCACATATGAGATCAATGGTCCTCATTGATATGGATCTAACGGTCACTACTCCTCCTGAAATTATGGGTGTTGAAAGACTCTCAGTGTTAATCCCTCTATTGGTCTATTAGATTCAATGGCCTACAAAACTTTGGCACTTCCTCCTTTAGCGATTCCAACGTCTGTTTCAACTTCTCAAGGACTTCTAGCCAAATGACTTGGCATCCTTCCTCCTGAACTTAACTCTTGTGAGATGATTTCAACCTACGTCTTTATTTGGTCCCTTCAAAGGTTCTATCCCTTCTAAGCTCTCGCTTACGAACTCAAGGATTCCAAGAGGGTTCCTGCATGCACTCCTTACAACAAATTTTCAAATAACCACTAGTTATTTGGGTCTTCGGCTCTATGCACTCTTTGCGATAGAGAATTCTCCAACTCCTTTGTGGGTTTGAAATAATTCGTTCCCTTCTCCCATTCTGTGCATACTTTTCACGGCTCTATGCTCTTTTAGCACTCTTTCTTGTAAAGAGACAATTTGAATCTCCTCTAAGGGTTTTGAGATGAAGCTCAGAGCCTAGTCGATGCACTCCTTGTACACCCTCCACTGCACTATTTGTAGGATTTCTCAGAAATAAAAATAGCTGAAACTCATTCTCTCCTTATCTAGAATTCAATCACTCAACATATCATTCTAGAGCATACACACACACACACATAGTATTGAAGAAAAATGCATACAGAGAATGCAAATAAGCCTGCAACATACCATTTAATAGGTGGTTCCAACAACCATAACAAACACATAGATTGGAATCAAAAATTTCTTCTATTAATTCCAGTGCTCCTGTACATGGAAAATAACAACTAAAATGCATAAAATTATCTGTTCTCCTATATTCTTCTTTGCAACTCTACAACTTATGAATTTTGAATTATGTTACAAAGATACAAGGGTTGAGGGTGTCTATCATCCATTTTCTCTCCTATACTCCTAAACTATCTAATCTATTGAATTAAATCTACCTACTTTCATTAAACACACATAAATGCCTATTACATCCGGCAGATAGGAACATACACTCCAAAATCAGTTTGGATCTTCAGGATATAAATGTGACTCCACTTTCCTCCCATCCATTACATGAACTCGCTTGAAAATTTTCATGAAATCCTATTCATGAGTTCTTGCATGGTATGTCCATGTCTTTGAATTTCTGCTTCATTCTCCTAGCTTTGATCTTCAATTGGATGTCCTTTCCACTTGACCAAGTATTCAAAATACTCTTTTCTTCTGGTCTTTCTGTTAATCCTCTTGTCAATTATGCTTTCCATTTGTGGATTTTCAGTTACATGCATTTGTTTCGTCCATTGAATCTTTTCTTGTTCATCTTCTGCTCCTACTTCTTGATCTCTGTAAGGATACAAATTGACGACATTGAATATTGGTGAGATTACGACCCCATCGGGTAATTCAATGTCATACGCGTTTGCCACAAATTTTCTTATGACCTTGCACGGTCCAATTTTCTTCATCTTCAACTTTTTGTATGTTACCCATGGGAACCTTTCCTTCCTCAAATGCACAAGAATCAAATCACCAACTTCAAATTGAAGTTCTCTCCAGTGTTGATATTCTCTACGCTTGTACTCTTGACTCGTATTCTACAATCGCTCCTTGATTATGCTATGAAACTCCTTCATTCCTTCTGCAAATTCCTCTGCACTAGAACTCCTAAATTTGGCTTGCTCTGAATCTTTCAATTCAAAGACTCCCCTTGGTTGTATTCCATATAAAATTTGGAATGGACTCTGCCCTGTGCTTCTATTGAGTGAATCATTGTAAGTAAATTTTTCCTGTGGAAGAATATGATCCCATTGATTATGGTGTTCAGTCACTAAGCTCCTCAACAAATCTCCCAAGCTCCTATTCACGACCTTTGTCTGTCCATCCGTCTGAGGATGATACACTGAGATAAAAGACAAGTTCGTCCCAAACTTATTCCATAAGGTGCTCCAGAGATGTCTTACAAACTTGGTATCTCGATCTGAAACGATACTCCTTGGCAAGCTATGAAGTCTAATGACTTCCTTGAAAAATAGGTTCGCAATATGAGTTGTGCCACTGGTTTTCTGGCATGGTGTAAAATGTGTCATCTTTGAAAATATATCTACCACTACAAAGATTGAATCATATCCCCTCTGCGTCCTTGGCAGTCCTAATATGAAATCCATGCTCACTGCATCCCATGGCCTTTCGGGTATGGGTAATGACTGATATAACCCTGCGTTCTTCCTTTTTCCCTTCGTGTGTTGACAAATTTGGAACCTATCCAAAAATTTATTCACATCCATCCTCATCCCTGGCCAGTAATATGAGCCATTCATATTTGAGAATGTTTTGTCATGACCGAAGTGTCCGGCCAATCCTCCGTTGTGCTTTTCCTTCAAAAAATTCTCCTCCCTGGAGCATTTCGAAATACATAGTTGATTTCCCCAGAAAAATAGTCCATCCTGGATCATGTACTCTGTCCATTGGCTTTTGTACCTGAGAATTGGATTCTCTGTCACCTCATATGCCTCTTTGAAATCTGGATCATCCCTGTACATTTCTTTGAGGTTATCAAAGCCCAAAGTCTTAACTCTAAATTCCTGCTTAAGCAAACATTTCCTGCTCAAAGCGTCAACAACTTTGTTAGCAGTTCCGGAAATATGCTTAATCACAAAAGTAAAATTCTGCATGTATTCAACCCATTTAGCATGTTTTTGGTTCAACTTCTCCTATCGAGTCATGAATTGCAATGCGTGATTATCATTGTATAAAATGAACTCTTTTGGAACCAAATAGTGCCTCCATTTATTTAGTGCTTGTATGACCACATAAAATTCTTTGTCATATGTGGAGTACTTAAGATTTTCTTCATTCAGTTTTTCATTGAAATACGCAACCAACCTGTTGTCTTGGCTCAAGAAAACTCTAATGGAAAATCCACTCGCGTCATACCTGACCTGGAATGTCTTGCTAAAATATGGAAAAACCAGAATTGGTTGCTCAGTGATCTTCTTCTTCAACAGGTTGAAGCTCTTCTCCACTTCCTTCGTCCAATGAAAAGATTTATGTCTTTTCTTCACCGTATCCATCATCGGTGCACTAATTTCACTGAAGTTTCGGATGAATTTCCTGTAGAATCTAGCCAAACCATGGAAGCTTCAAACTTCAAACATGCTCTTCAGCGATGGCCAATCCGTAATCACCTTTATCTTTTTTGGATCCATTTTTAATTCATTTGCAGAGATAGAAAAACCCAAATAAACGAGTTTTGTCCTCATAAATGATGATTTCTTCATGTTGATCAACAATTTCTCTTGCTGTAACCTTCTCATCACTACAGCTAAATTCTTCAAATGCTCTGCTTCAGTTTTACTGAAAATTAATATATCATCAAGATATACAATGATGAATTTCCCAATGAAATCCCTCAGGACTTCATTCATCAACCTCATGAAAGTACTGGGCGCATTCGTCAAGCCAAATGGCATGACACGCCATTCATACAACCCTTCATTCATCTTGAATGTTGTCTTCCATTCATCACCTTCTCTCATTCTAATCTGATGATATCCGCTTTTCAAATCAATCTTTGAAAAAAAAATTTCTCCACTCAAGCAATCCATCAAGTCACCCATCCTTGGCAATGGGAACCTGTACCTGATGGTAATTTTGTTGATCACCCTTGAGTCTGTACACATTCTCTAGCCACCTTCCTTCCTTGGGCTGAGCATTGTTGGAACAATGCATGGACTCAAGCTCTCCCGAATCAATCCTTTGTCCATTAAGTCTTGGACCTGTCTCTTAACTTCTTCATTCTCTTGCGGTGTCAATCTGTATGTCGCTTTGTTCGGAAAAATGGCTCCAGGTATAATATCAATGTGATGAATTATACTCCTAATAGGTGACAATGAATAGGGTAGTTTTTCCACTACTATATC
>JASDQU010373379.1:37638-57550 GCA_032191745.1 Picea mariana | reverse complement strand
AATGATTAAGCATAATAATAATAGTGTAACCATACATGTAAGATATTAAACCTACAACCATTCAATCAAGAAGTTTTGTATGAAAAATACACTTACAAATTCATGAAGAGCTTATCAAACCCTAGTTGTAACACCTTCCAATGATAAAAACACCATATGCATGCCAAAGATAAGCCTCCCAAGTGTAGCGCCTCAACTCCAAGAGCCAATAACAAGACAAAAGACTAAAAAGAAGTCTCTCACAAGAGAGTGAGTTGTGTTCTATCTAAAATGAGGCTCAACGTCCTCAATATATATCATCCAAATGACCTTAATTTACAAAATAGGTCATTAAAAATAGCCGACAAGGCTGACTTAACATTATTACATTATTTGTCACATTAAATGCTAAAATGTCAAAAATATGAGCTAAATGGGAGACGTCAGGCCCCTCTGAGGGAGACGTTGGCCCTTTTTGGGCAAGATCAGCATCCAAGGAGAAAAACGTTGCCCCCCCTGGGGCTCCTACAACCTGCCACATGTGCCAAATAAGCCCAACACACTGCCACCTGTTCCAGGAAATGTCCAGCCTGTCCTGGGTAGCGTCCTATCCATCAAAACCATCATCTCATCTGCAGGGGGTGATCCCCCTAGGTTGATCTCTGCCAAAGTGTCCTAGTGAGGGCGTCCTTCTGTCTTCTTCATGCATGAGGTCATCATGACGTTGTCCTACCTCTGCCATCCTATCAACCATATGATGGGCTCTTCATCCCCATGGGATGGATGAGCGGTGTATAAGATGTAAATATGATAAGATGGTGGGAGTGGACGATGGCTCTGCAAATCCCCCTTGGTGGCCAACCAGAACCCATGAATATCAGCTTGCTAAGTCACCCAATCAATCACCCCAACAATGGTCAAGTGGATTAGTGTAAGATCCAAGCCGTCATCAGAAATGAAAGGAACCTAATGCATATATAAGAAGGTTATAAAAATAAAAAAATGACACATACCATGATACCTCAGACCAATTACCTCATGGAGCAAGAGTCCTCTCTGATGCAGGCCCAGGCCGGTGGTGATGGAAACTGCTACTGCTGACAGGACAAACCTGGTGGAGAAGAAGAAAGATCGGCCCTCCAAGGCCATGCTCAAGTCAATCCCGCTCTCGGTACTCCATGTCTAGGACCATGTGGGCCTCGAGACATGATCTCCTAGTTATCCCTAGATATCGGGGATAATATCTGGCTCCAACTCGGGGACATGTGCTAACTATAGAGTGCATGAGAACCTCAACAATCTCTAGCATAGACCTGTATACCTACTCACACTTGACAAGAAAGCATCAGTGACAAAAGGTGGGGTGGTATTGCCACCCTGCAAAATAATATAAGCATATATATGAAATAAAACAAACAAGATGCATATATAAAGGAAACAAACAATAAATGCATATAATATAATACACAGAAGTGCCTACCTACTCATACTTACCTGTATAGTCATGTCCCACCACCCTGGTGGGGTTTAAGGAGGCGTCCGTAGATGGGTAATGGGCGCCTTCTTCCTTCTAAAGTGGATAAATAATAAGAGTTATCTACTGATTCCGTTCTGATCTTGAAGGGTCCAAGCCATGATTGTATACTTCCTTTTACATTAGTAGGCTCTCCTTTCTGAATATCCCACATCCACACTAACTCTCCCTTCTTGTATTTTCGAATCTTTCATTTCTCATTTCCTTGAAGAACCCTGGTGTACTGTACTGAGGGAGGTGGGTGGGCTTCTGGAGTAAAGGTTTCTTGTTGGTATGGATGTATCTGAACATCATCTTCATTCTTTGGCCTTTTCAGTATTTTGACCGTCCCTACTTCTTTACTTTGAAATTGGTCTAGAAGTTGTTGATATTCTTCTTTCTTGGGCCACTCAATTTGGTCAAAGTCTTCCTATGTAGTAAAAGGTATATCTTTTGGAGAGTATTATTGAAGAGTTTGTATCTCATCCTTTTGTGGTTCATTCTCAAAAGGGGCAACATCATGTACATGAGTTCCAATTAGTGGCACGTTAAGTAATCGTCCAGTTGTCCCATCCTTCAAAGGTAGTTGCAGAAAGGTTAGATCCATTTCAAGGGACCCTCCTATCATTGCACCAAACCTAGACAAAAGCATCCCCCACACATATGGGACATCATCAACTATTATATCTATGTGAACTATCTTCTTAGGAAATTCTTTTAGTCGTACTTCAATGTTTCCAATTACACCATGTGTGGGTATGGACTTGGATTCAAATATACAAACATTTATGTAAGGCCTGGTTACCTTTAGGCCCAGTTGCTGCATGACTTTGAGAGACATCATATTTGCACCAGCACCTGTATCTAGCATGTAGTTGTTGAGATATTTATTGTTCATTGCAAGAATCATGAAGAGAGGAGGATTTTCCCCATAGTGGATTCTGAAATGATTTGCTTGTAACATAATTGGGGGGTCCACAGGCTCAGCCGTTTCTGAAAAGAAGTTGTTGAAGCATTATTTAATAGAAGGGATCTTAATGGATTCTTTTAGAGGAACATTCACATGCATTTTCGACAAAGCTCCTTTAAGGTCAAAATCAAGGGTAGTTTTGTCAGCTTTGTGGTTCTTAGGAGGAGGAGCTTCAGAAGATTTTGATTGATCACTTGTAGATTGGCTCGGGTTCCTTCTCCGATACACTTGGACTTCCTGCTTCTTCAGTTTCTCTCGTGATTCTTGATCCAATTTGTTGATTATTGCTAACCTTGCTGCTCGTGCTGCTTCCTTCAGGGCTTGTTGATGTTCTTCGTCAGTGATGTTTATTTGAGGGCAGTCTGAAAAGAAATCAAAGTTGTTGACTTGTTGTTGGTCAGCATTATAAGGACACTCATTCTCCCAATGTGCTTCACTGCACTCTAGACACCAGGGTTTCTCATCCACAGCATTTGTAGAGGCCAAAGTATTTGGGACTTCATTTTCATTCTTAGGTTTGTAATTTTGATTTCCCTTTTGAAATGGCCCTTTGAAAGGAAGTCTGGGTGCTTGGGTCTAGGACATTTCAAGTCTCACGATCCGGTTCATCATTTCCTCTTGATTATTCATGATGCTATCTACTGAAGTTTGTAGCTTACTAATACTGGTGCACAGATCCGAAGTAGGCTCAACATTGTGTACCATCTTATGCTTAACATTTATCTTCCTCCTAGGGTTGGCAAAAGGCTCAATCTTGGATGAAAAAAGATTCCCTTCAATATTTGTTGCAAGTTCTTGGGCTTCTTGAATGTATTGAGGATTTTTGTCTCTGAGGAGATACCCTAGCTCTCCATTGAAAGATATAGTATAAATGTGTATGAGATAATCATCTTTTAGTTGATGGCTTGGGGGAATTCGCTGGACTGCGGCTTCAAATCTGGTATGAAACTCCCTTATGGATTCATTTTCACATTTGGCAATCCCATATAACCAGGTAAGCAGCATGTTTGGGTCTTCCTTGATGCTCCACCTTCTAAGGAAGAGTTCTTCAAGTCTATCCATGGTCTTAATGCTTCCATCAGGTAGGCTAAGATACCAACATCTTGCGTCATCATAAAGGGTAGCAGAGAAAAGCTTCATGACCAAGTCTTCAGCATCATCAGCAATGGGGTGAAGCTGAAAAAATGCCCAGAAACTACTCATGTGTTCTTCGGCACTAGTAGCATCAGTGCCAGTAAACTTAGGCAACCACTTTTCATACTTAGGTGGCATTTTCCTAGGGTAACCAGGTATGGATGACATGTCTAATGGCCTAAACAAGGTAGATGACCATTGTCTCTGATTGTTGATTGGGTTAGTAGTACCGGTCTGAGAGGTAGACATGTTTAAAGGAAGTCTCTTTCCAAAAAGTGACTTGAAAACAGGTGAATTAGCAGGAGGCTTCCTTTTGAAAGCTAGAGGAGGGTTATTGAACCTCCTTTTGGTTTGTGGAGTCACCAGATAGTTTCCCTGAAACTACCAAAGAATAGGGGGAAAAGGTAGTGGAGTCGCCAGGTAAGCTTACAAGAAAGGCTTCTGAAACAAGGCTTACCAAAGGTTTGTCGTTGAGGAAAATAGACTCAGTGTTCCCCGGCAATGGTGCCAAAAATGTTATCGCTCAATTTGTAGGACAGGTTTAGTAGCTTGGAGGCAAGACTCAAACTAGCGTAACAGGATCTTCCCCACCCACTGTCACCTCAATGGGGAGCTCTTTCTATTTAGGATGGCTAATTCCAACGGAGACATCCCTAGTAATCTGGGGTTCTGAAAGGTCTTAAAGTTTAAAGGATTAAGATGAGGGTTTCCTTTCACAGATTACTGCCAAGAGAGATAGTCAAAAATGAAGGTATTTCACTGAAAGGGGGACCTGTTAGCGATACAAGGCAAATGAAACTAAAATGTGCAAGCAATGGTTAGTACTTCAATTGCTAATGACTATCTTCAATATATATGAGCAATAATAACATGTAATTATTAACGAAGTCAATGATTGCAATAAAGAAAATGAATTATAATATCACTTCTTCAATAAATACAAATGATAGATCATTCAATGTATGAAATCAATCCTTGGACTAGCACAACACCTTAACTATCACTTATATGCTTCACATATATTGTTGATGCGTCAAAACTACTAAGGGTGACGTCAGCCCTAGTCTAGGTTAGTTTTTGGTAGGCAAGGAAAGTGGACGTTTTGCAAATTAAACCAATGAAAATAATCTACCATCAATGCCAATTGCTAAATGACAAAGCCACAATGTCTTATACTAAACAAGAGATCAAAATAGGCATGACGTCATTAGCTAGTTAGGGTTAGTAAAGTCGCTAGGGTTAGTTAGGGTTTCAATTTAAGAGAGTTTGAAAGCTTGTTTTAACACCAATAGACTCAACGTTGTAATTTTAGACCAGTGCCTAGGGTATTATGGAGTCAAGGAGAGAGGCTAAAAGGCTTGGGAAGTTCTAAACCTAAGGACGGGAGAGTTAGGCTTAATGGTGCTGCAATGGTAGGGCCACCAAGTCAAAACCCTAAGGGGAGGAGGCTCATTCTGGTGTAGCTAAAGCTAGACCTCATGATCCTCCCTCTTTCCTTAAGACTCTTTGGCAAAACAGCTAGCTTTAAAACATAAATCTAGGGCTGAAAAGTGTTGTAGAGCCAAGGCTCTTCAAACCTTAAGAGTCAAACCCTAGGTGTAAAATCAATTAGGCCTAGGATGTCTTCTTTCTTCAATTTATGTTTCAAACTAACTCAAGAAAAAGGAGAACTAGTGTAGAAATGGCTAGGCTATGTTCTTCTTAATCAAATGGCTAAATAAGTTTTTATCATGGGGACATAAAGCAAGGACCTACTTGTGTTCTTGCTCCCTAGGGTTTCAATGATTAAGCATAATAATAATAGTGTAACCATACATGTAAGATATTAAACCTACAACCATTCAACCATGTAAGTTTTGTATGAAAAATACACTTACAAATTCATGAAGAGCTTATCAAACCCTAGTTGTAACACCTTCCAATGATAAAAACACCATATGCATGCCAAAGATAATCCTCCCAAGTGTAGAGCCTCAACTCCAAGAGCCAATAACAAGACAAAAGACTAAAAAGAAGTCTCTCACAAGAGAGTGAGTTGTGTTCTATCCAAAATGAGGCTCAACGTCCTCAATATATATCATCCAAATGACTTTAATTTACAAAATAGGTCATTAAAAACAGTCGAGAAGGCTGACTTAACATTATTACATTATTTGTCAGATTAAATGCTAAAATGTCAAAAATATGAGATAAATGGGAGACGTCAGGCCCCTCTGAGGGAGACGTTGGACCTTTTTGGGAAAGATCAACATCCAAGAAGCAAAAGGTTGGCCCCTTTGGGGCTCCAGCAACCTGCCACATGTGCCAAATAAGCCCAGCACACTGCCACCTACTCCAGGAAACATCCAGCCTATCTCGGGTAGTGTCCTATCCATCAAAGCCATCATCTCATCTGCAGGGGGTGATCCCCCTAGGTCGATCTCTGCCAAAGTGTCCTGGTGAGGGCGTCCTTTTGTCTTCTTCATGCATGGGCTCATCATGATGTTGTCCCACCTCTTCCATCCCAGCAACCACCTGATGGGCTCTTCAGCCCCATAGAGTTCCGAGCTAATCATCTCCCCATGTGTACCGGTCCTCTGGTACCTGTCCACCGGGTATGGTCTTGCACATCAAAAACTACGCCCTCCATGGGCTCATCAGTCCTAGAGATCATAGAAATGTAAATCATATTTCATTATTAAAGTTATCAAATATATGCATGAAATCCCTAACATATCATCTAGGAGATCAAAGATATTACATAGATCTACTATACAAAGCTAAGGAAACCGACATAATAACCTATTGGGATAATACCCACAAGAGATGGAAAGTTTCCTCAAAAGATCATTCAAGCCATGTTTAATGAGGTGATATGGTTTTTAGGGATGTCCAGTCATAATAAGACCAAGGTCATGTGTTGTCTGTAGGTGCCTTTGTAGGAGGCGAGTTGTACCCATCATGGATGCATTTTTCCAAGCCCTTTATTGCCTTTCTTTTTCTTTTATTGCTTTTCTTTCTTTTTTACTTCAAGGTCTAACCAGAGGAAACTGCCTTGGCTTGGTGGCTAGAGCTGACAGCGTTATCCACTGGTATCTTCACAGAAATGATAAGGCTGGCTCGTGATGAGACCCCCTTTTCTTTGGCCATGCAATCAAAGGTCACTGCCCTATCTTGGTGACTATATAGTGGTAATGTCATACCGCTGGATACCTATGAACATATTGGGTCGGCTTGTGATGAGACCTCCCATCCTCTTGGTTAGGTCTTGTTTTTTCTTTATTATTTTTCTTAGGGTCCCTTAGTTTCTTATTGAGAGGCTTTTTATTGCCTTCTCGGGGATCCCCTAGGCAAAGCATCTCTAGGTTTTATTTCCTATGGCTTTTATCTTTTGCCAGCTGCTTTTACCCACTGGGCCTTTAGCCCCTTCTTTCCACAAGACAAAGTGTAACCCTCAAAGGTCATCCTAATGACCAGACTAGGGGAATGGGATGGATGAGCAGGGTATAAGATGTAAACATGATAAGATGGTGGGAGCGGACGATGGCTCTGCAAATCCCCCTTGGTGGCTAACCAAAACCCATGAATATTAGCTTGCAAAGTCACCTAATTAATTACCCCAAGAATGGTCAAGTGGATTAGTGTAAGATCCAAGCAGTCATCAGAAATGAAAGGAACCTAATGCATATATAAGAAGGTTATAACAATCAAATATGACACATACCATGATACCTTGGACCAATTACCTCATGGAGCAAGAGTCCTCTCCGATGCAGGCCCAGTCCGGTGGTGATGGAAACTGCTACTGCTGATAGGACAGACCTGACGGAGAAGAAGAAAGATGGGCCCTCCACGGCCATGCTCAAGTCAATCCCGCTCTCGGTACTCCATGTCTAGGACCATTTGGGCCTCGAGACATGATCTCCTAGTTATCCCTAGATATCGGGGATAACACGCATCATCAAAGATCTTCCACCCTCAGTGTCCTCTTCCTCAACATTCCATCCTTGAGCATCGAAAATGTGATTTTCACCACCATATTTTGTCCTATCTGGACACTCATAGGATTTATGTCCAATTTTTCCATAAACAAAGCATTTCACTTCACCTCCTTTGCATCTTCCTCTTCCTCTGGGTCGAGGAAAAGTATTTCTATCAGCATACTACCTCCCCTGTGAGCTTCCTCCTCTCTCAGATTGAGTTTGAGGTTTTTTTCCCTCTTCTTTAGGTTTCAACATCTTGTCCTGAGCAATTATCTTTCCTCTGCTTTGACTTCTGCCTCGAGCTCTTTGACCTTACTTTCAACTTAGCTTCTCTTCATCTTTAAGAGCCATCTGATAAGCATCTTCTACGGTTTATATGGTTATCATGCTCATCTCCTGAATGTCATATCATAGACCATTCATATACCTGGCAACTTTCTCATCATTTCTTTCCCGATGACCAGCTCTGTTGTTTGTCCTATAGAACTCTTCAGTGTATTCATTCACTGACATCAGATTCTGTCTCAAATTTTTCATCCTCCGAAATAGATTTATTTGATAATCCCTGGGTATAAACTTGTCTTTCAATTTTGCAACCATTCTATACCAACTCTTGATTTTGTTCTTGCTTTGCAACATCTATCAGACTGCAGTTCATACCACCACAGTGCTGCATGCCCCTTAAGTCTAGTAATGACATGTTTGACTCTCTTGTCTTCCTTGACATCCTCATAGTCGAAGTATTTGTCTAGAGCTCTAATCCAGTCTAGAATCTCTTCAACATCTAGGTTGCCCTCGTACATTGGAATGTCCATTTTTTCCCTAGCACCTATCCTTGCAATAGCCCTGAATAGACGTTCTTCTGTAGGATATTCGACTGCAATTTCTTCTCCTTCATTTCCAGCTTCATTTTCACTTTTGGCTTCGCTGATATCCCCATCATCAAATGTTCACCTTTGTGTTGTCTCCATAGCATCAAGTTTGGCATGTAATTCATGCATTTCTCTTCTCACTGTTGGATCAAGTATGGGCCTTTGTATTCTTCTCAGTGGCATGGTTGTAAAATTCCTCTTTTCCTCTCTACTACAGAAGAAAAGAATTTATTCTGGGATCTCATACCACAACTGGTGCAGACCTCCGACCCTCAGGCCTGAGATCTACACAGGATCTTCTTTAGACCAAAGACAAAGGTTAATTAAACCCCTTGTCCAAGACCCCAACGATTTCGAGTCTCATGGGTTGGGATGATCCGATTGCAATGCCACAACTCTCAAAAATTTCTGAAACGTGAAATGAAAATGGGCTAAGGTGTAAGCCCCTCTCTTCAGACCCTTTTTCCTATAACCACAACCAAGCCTTATGCAATCACCTCTCGCAACTCGCGACTTTGCGAGTTGGAGCATGAAATTATCATGCTCTCCTCTTCTGAATCCCCAAAATGTGATTCGTCAATGAAGGTTGACTCCACCCAAAGTGATGGGCACATGCCACCTGTCACTTATTCTTTACTCTACTTACGGGGTGAGTTCTTTCCACCTTTCCACATGGATTTTCCGCTTTCACGACTCGAGTGGGCAACCAATAGTTGTTCCTCTTTCTATATGGATCCCCAAATCCAAAATCGTACCTTCAGCAAGATCAATGACTGTGTGCCTCCCTTGATCCAACGGTCTCGGATGTATCAAGATTTCGCAAACCGGAAATCCACAACACTCGACCCAAACCATTGGTCATGCCATTTCCCAAATTCCGATACACGAATTCACATACGAGATCAATGGTCTTCCTTGATTCGGATCTGACTGTCACTACTCCTCCTGAGCTTATGGGTGTTGAAAGACTCTCAGTCTTTATCCCTCTATTGGTCTATCATATCCAACGAGCTACGGAACTTCGACACTTCCTCCTATAGCGATTCCAACATCCATTTCAACTTCTCAAGGACTTCTGGCCAAATGACTTGGTCTCCTTCCTCCTAAACTTAACTCCCGTGAGACGATTTTGACCTCCATATTTATTCAGTCCCTTCGAAGGTTCTATCCCTTCTGACCTTGCTTATGAACTTAAGGCTTCCAAAAGGGTTCCTGCATGCACTCCTTCCGACAAATTTTCAGATAACCGCTGGTTATTTGGGTCTTTGGCTCTATGCACTCTTTTTGATACATAATTCTCCAACTCCTTTGTGGTTTTGAAAGAATTCATTCTCTTCTCCCAGCCTGTGTATACTTTGCATGACTCTATGCTCTGCTAGCACTCTTGCCTATAAAGACACAATTTGAATCTCCTCTAAGGGTTCTGAGATGAAACTCAAAGCCTAGTTGACGCACTCCTTGCGGACCCTCCACTGCACTCTTTGTAGGAGTTCTCAGAAAGAAAAACAACTGAAACTCATTCTCCCCTTATCTAGAATTCAATCACTTAACATATAATTCTAGAGCATACACACACACATAGTATTGAAGAAAAATTCATACAGAGAATGCAAACAAGCCTGCAACATACCATTTAACAGGTGGTTCCAACAACCATAACAAACACATAGATTGGAATCAAAACTTTCTTATATTAATTCCAGTGCTCCTGTACATGGCAAATAACAACTAAAATGCATAAAATTCTTTGTTCTCCTATATTCTTCTTTGCAGCTCTACAGCTTATGGATTCTGAATTATGTTACAAAGATACAAGGGTTGAGGGTGTCTATCATTCATTTTCCCTCTTATACTCCTAAACTGTCTAATCTATTAAATTAAATATACTTACTTGCATTAAACACACATAAATGCCTATTACAACTAGTAGATAGGAACATACGCTCCAAAATCAGTTTGGATCTTCAGGATATAAATGTGACTGCACTTTCCTCCCATCCATTACATTAATGTTTCAGATTTTTAAACTTCAAAACGTTTTCACAAAAATGTATTAAATTTCATATGCGCGTCCAGTTGTCTCTTTTTCTAGGCACGCACTTGGGATTTATACGATGCTCCTGCATCAACACAACTTACCCTGAAATTATTTAAAGAGTGAATCATACAACAGATCCCAATCTCCCTTTTTGAATAACTTCTTCTTGATGACTCGGTCATGCCACTTGGTTCTTTTTTGGTGAATAGCTGTGGTTTGATGAATAGCATCCAAATGCTTGTCATCCCACTCATTTAGCTGCTACAGTCTAGCCTTCTATTCCATAGTCTAGTCTATATTGACTGCTGATGCAGTTCTTTATGTTTTGATTTCGAACTTAATGGGAAAAAAACGACTCTTCCCATATACCAGTTCATAAGGAGAAAAACCAGTTGTGGTCCTCCAAGTGGTTCGATATGCCCATAGAGATTCATGCAATCTATCATACCAATCCCTACGATGTTCCCTCACTGTGTTAGTAAGAATAGATTCTATGACTTTGTTTGTACTTTCCACCTACCCATTACCTTAGGGATGGTATGGAGAATTTTTTCTATGCAAAACATGATATTTACTGAGTAGGGATTCAAACTTATGTGATGTGAAAGGTGGTCCCCCATCAGTCACTAACTCTTTGGTAACTCCAAACCTAACAAATATATCTTCAAACAAAAATTCTAAGACAACTTCTTCTGAGGCCCTGATGAGTGCTTTTGCCTCTACCCACTTGGTCATGTAATATGTGCAGACGAATATATATACCTTCTGATTAGAAGGTGGGTTAATGGGCCCTACAAAATCCATGGCCCATATATAAAAAGGATATAAAACCACTTGAGGCTAGTGAGGCATCTCATCCCTATGATTTGGCTGACCCATTCTCTCGCAACTGTCATAGGATTGGACATATTTCCTGGCATCTTGAAATATTATGGGCCAAAAATAGCCCATACTCAAAATTTTATGCCTAGTCGTTTTATCAGCAAAATGAGCCCCACAAGGGCCATCATGGAAAGCTTTAAGAAGATCATAAAGTTCATCATCTCTCACACATCTTATGATTTCTTGATCCAGGCCTATATAGAAAAGGTATCCCCCTATCCAACTATACCGAGCACTCTTCTGAATAATCTTCCTTCTTTATTGGGGAGATAGATGTGGAGGTACCTTCCCTACAACCAAATAATTATCAATGTCTTCATACCAAGGTGAGTAAGAATATACTACAAAAAAAATTTCATCTGGAAATGAATCATCTACAGGTGAATTATCATCATTTATATTCAATCTTGAGAGAAAATCAACAACCACATTTTATTTTCCTGGTCTATCTACTATAGTGATGTCAAATTTTTGTAGTAGTAACAACCATATTGTTACTTGGGAATTAGTAATAGGTTTACTCATTAAATATGTAATTTATGAATGATCAGTATGAATAAAAGTAGAATAACCAGTGAGATAATGCCCGAATTTATTGATAGCATAAACTATTGCTAGAAATTCTTTTTCTGTAACTGTATAATTTAACTCAGCAGGAGCCATGTTCTTGTTGATATAGTAGATGGCATAGGGATATTTTTTCTCCTGTTTCCCTAGCACTGCACAAATTTCAGTATCTGAGGATTCCAAAGAAATGTGAAATGGCAGAGCCCA
Organism: Picea mariana; assembly: GCA_032191745.1. NCBI lineage: Eukaryota > Viridiplantae > Streptophyta > Pinopsida > Pinales > Pinaceae > Picea > Picea mariana. Next base: position 45,426 of record JASDQU010373379.1, on the reverse strand, counting down.
TTTGGGTCCTCTCAAAATGGGAGTTGTGGACAATTTCTGTTTCAGATCTACAAAAGACAATTTGCATTTGTCAGTCTAACTAAAGTCAACATATTTTGTCAATATAAAAGTTAAGGGAGAGGCAAGTATGGAATTTTTTTTAATGAATCTCCTGTAATATCCATCATGCCCTAAAAATTTTCTTACCTCTTTTAGATTTGATGGAGTTGGAATGTCCAAAATTACCTGAATTTTGGTTGGGTCTACTTGAATTCCTGCATAACAAATGAAGTGTCCCGACACCACAACTTCGCTCATCATCATATGAAACTTTTCTGTACTTAGAGAAAGATGAGGCTGTATGCATATTTTGAGTACTTTTTCTAGATTAGCTAAAGCTTCATCGAAATCAATACCATAAGGTGTAAGGTCATCCATGAATATTTCCATATAGTCATTCACCATATCAGAGAAAACACCAATTACATCTCTCTGGAAAGTGGTTGGTGCATTACAGAAGCCAAATGGGAGAACCTTGTAGGCAAATGTACCCCAAGGGTTGGAAAAGGTGGTATTATCTTGATCCTATGGAGCAATTGTTATCTGGTTATAGCCACTAAATCCATCTAGGAAAGAGAAAAAAAAATTCCTAGATAGGTTGTCTAGAAACTGATAAATAAATGGCAGAGGGAAATGATCCTTCTATGTGGAATTATTCAGGGCTCTATAGTCCACACATATTCTCCATTTACCATTCATTTTAGGCACAATAAGCAGGGGTGAAACCCACTCGTTGTCTGATATAGGGTAGATGAATCCTGCATTAAGAATTTTATGGAGTTCTTCTTTAACAATCTCTTTAATATTAGGGTTCATTCTCCTTTGGGGTTAGAAAATGGGTCGACATTCTTCCTTAATGTATATATGGTGGGTGCATAGTTCATAGAAAATTCCTTTCATATCCATGTCTTTATGTTCAACAATAACTTAATCAAATGTTTAGTTTCAATAGAAGATAAATCAGGATTGATGTTCAAGGTTTTTCGAGGTTTGATTTCTATAGCGATGCTCTTAGAACTAATTTTAGGAAATAATTCAGTTGTTTTAGTGTCTTCTATTACAGCTGAATTAACTTGATTTACAACAGTTTCAGAGAAAATCTCTATGCTGACTCCTTCTTGGGCAGTAGCGTCAAATATTCTACTCAATCAGTGATACGTGTTTTGTGTAACAACAGAGGGGTCACTGATAAATCTATTGTTTATCTCATCCTTTGTCTCATATTTGAAACTTAGGGATTTTCCTATGGTTAGAACATGAAGAGCTCTTTCATCCTCAATGGCCATCCATAAATAATTTTTGGGTTCCACACTGGGTGTAGCATGAAGATCAAGGGTAAGTTTCTTGGTATCATAACCATTAGAGATGGTCATTGAACCAGATCTACAACCAATGAAGGTATCGAATGTAGCTAACCATGGTCTTACTAGAATTAGAGGATGACCGCCCAAATGGTTTTTAGGTTGCAATACAACAAAATCAGTAGGATACTCCCATGAATCAATTGAAATAACTAGATCATCGATTACTCCTTCTGGTTTGATAGTGGAACAACCAACTAATTCTAAAACAGTAGGAGTAGGTGGTACTTTTGTTCTGAGTTGCAACAATTGTGTCGTCTCTATTGGCATGATGTTAATTTCTACTTCTAAATAAACTAACACCTCGAGAATAAATGTCTGTCCAATTTTGACAGTGACTGTAGGGTTTCCCGGGTCGCCATATTTAATAGGTGGGGTTTTTCCTAACATCAGTTCAGAAAATTCTCCCACTACGTGTACTATGAGGGGACACCAAGGTTTCCTTCTAGGATTTTTGATATATAGGTCTCTCACAGTATTCTCATAAATAGGGACATCTCTATTCGCTTACAATAGTGGAATGTTAACATACAGATTTTGCAATTCTCCTAAGAGATTGAAGGATGGTAATTCCACAGTTTTGGTAATTTCCAATCTTTCAGAGAAAGGGGGTCTGCTAATTCTATGATAGGTTCTTCAATTTCCTTTGTATCAATAGATGTTTTTTCCCCCAATTCCTTGTCTGATTCTAAAGATGGAGCATCTTCAATTATTGGCTCGACTATTCTCCCTAATCTTAATTTTATCTCATCACAAGGCATAGGGGTAATAGATAGAGCTGGCCCATTGTGTACAACAATATTCTAAATGACCTTATTATTTGGATTTGGGTTAGGTTTCATAGGCATCTGAGGCTGTAAGGGAGGACTGTTTTGTGGGGCATTGGGAGGTAACTGTAGCTATTGCTGCTAGTACTGGGATTGGAATTGTTGTCGATAGGGGTTATGTTGGTGAGGGTTTTGATAAGTAAGATATTGTTGAGGGCCTCTCCAATATGGGTTCCATTTCCCAGGATGATTTTGTTGTTGGGGCATAGGTACCCATGCATTGGGATCCTGATAAGGAGGTGGCATATGATTTGGAGGGGGGGCATTCATATGACCATATTGAAGCTTATTGTTCACATTATTCCAATAATTAAGTGTTGCATAAGAGAATTGAGGGTTTATACCTTGACCTCGTGATTTCCATTGTCTCCTCTGTGATATTAGATAGGCATTCTCCTCTTCCTCATTAGTCAACTTCATTTATGCTTTTACACCTGGTAGGGAAGGACATTTGTCAGTGGCATGATCTAATTCACAAATAAGACATACCTGGACATTTTTCAGTGGGAAGTCCCTTGGTGGATGTTTGTTATCCCCCACTACGAACGACCCTTAGATCAGTATAATGGAGATGTCTTTATCCATGTCCTAACGATGGGAGCAAAGCAGGTTCAAAAAAGTGTCTTGGAGTGTCCCGAGGTTGGGCCAGGAGGGTCTTTCAACGACTCCTTACAAAAATTTATTTCCACTTGCTCACCATTGGCTCGACGAGGAAATAAAAAGAAAAGGAAAGGGAACACGAACACTTGGAGAGCACAGTACAAAGGAGAGGAAGTTGTATGCTATTGCATTTCAAACAGAAAATGGACAATGCCCGGTCTGATTCTTCTTGTTTTTGTTTGATCTACAGAGTATCAATTTGGGAAGCAAAAGAGTTAATCATTTCTGTTTTGAAATCTTCTAACATAATACCTATTTCTTCTCTTGTTGCCCCTCCATTGGCTGATTTCTGTACCCTTCAAAAAGTGGCATCCCTGGTAGCTGACTTATTCCTTGTAGATCCTCTAGAGCATCTCTTACAAAGATTTACAATGTCTTCATAGGATTCCTTAGATATATCTCCCTTGCCAAGCATATTCATCATATCTAAAAAATCATCTCTAACTCCTTTTAGAAAAATAGTTCTGAGAATGTCCTTACTTACATCCAGATGTCCATACCTTTGTAGATTATACTAGAGTCACTCCACAAAATCTTCAAGGGTCTCGTCCTCCTTCTGAGACATCTTAAAAAATTCCTCTCTTCGTTCCCTCATTCAACAGTAGACTTTGTATTTGTTCAGAAAAAGCCGCATCATTTTTCCCCATGTTGAAATATTCTCTCCTCCAAGGCTCTTCAACCATCTTAACACATTAAGCTTCAATGTAGCTGGAAACAGTTTAGGCTTTTGCACAGTGGTAGTGTAGTCATAGCTTCTACACAAAATATCAAATTCAAATAAAAACTCATCTGGATCCTCAGTAGATAATCCATGGAAATTTGGCAGGGATGAGAGAGGTATGTTCTTCATAGGAGCCATTCCCCGTGTAGAAATACTAGTAATAGGAAATACCAGGGTAGAGATAGTATTTTCATCATTTACCTGATATTCACTGTTCACTAGATCCTCACAATGGAGCTCTTCTTCATTATCTCATTGATTTTCCATACATGCTCTTTCTCTCCACTCAATACCGAAATTGTCCCACTCCTCTTTAGTGACTGTTTCTCCATTTATCCGACAAACAACTTCTTTTGGCTTTTCCTTGTTTCGAGCTACACTTTCTTGATCTTCAATATTCTCCAGTGTTGTGTGTTGATTTGTTGGTGACAAATCTTCATCTTCAGCCACTGATGAAAATGATGTTTCAAAATGGGGTAGCTATGATGTCTGAGGAATATGTATTCTTGGAGGATTTGAAGGGCGAAAGATATATCCCAAAGAAGAATCTTCTCTGGCTATAATCTCATCAATAAAGGTTGGCCTTCCCAGTGCATGATTCCTTCCACCACATCCTCTGGTACCTGTAGGGTTAGTATTTTTGGGGGTACATCCTCTTTTTCCTCGATTCATGCAAACTACTCATTCCTAAGAAAAGAAAACTAATGTTCTTACAAGAATCTATAATTATCTTCCCCGACAATGACGCCAAAATGTTGGGCACTTTAATTGTCTAAATAAATAGATAATTAAGGTGTTTAATATAAATTGTCAAACCCAGGGAAGTTTTTTTATTACAAGATAATTATGCACAGTCTATGCTAGATTATGAAAGAAAACACTAATCAATTGCAGTAAGGCAAATTAACACTAAAAGAAATAGAGTTGAAAAGATGAACACTAACTGAAGTTGCTGACACAACTAGAGTTCTACAGAATTGAAATCACACTTGCATAATTGAAATCTAATTTGATGAGTGTATAAGAATCCTGGATTATCTAATCTATTCTAATTTTCTATTTTACTCTTGTAGAAGGAAGTTCTATGCTAATTGCTGAAAGGAAGTCTACTTAATTACAGAAAGGGAATTCACACTTTTATTTTATTTTGCTTGAAAACAAAGATTTAATCTAATGCAAAAAAAGGTAATTAATTCTCCAGTAGTATTCAACAATTGACTCTAACTCTCATGACACACACTGATGTGCATTTAACATAAAGGGATTGAACTGTAACAACAAATGTATTCTAGAAATGCTAAACAGATAAATCATCCAAATCAAAACAATTAATCTAAAACTCAAAACATAAGGGAGTCTATGAGGAAGGTGGGCCCTGTCCTTCTCAATGCATCCACTTGAAAGGACTATAGTAGGTTGGAGAAACGCAAATCACTTTCTTTATTAAATCGCCAAAATGTTAAGATACAAAAATGCTTCACTTTACTCTCTGTTCCACTGTTAATGTTTTTCATCGCTAATGATTACAAAATCTCTGTTATTTAAAGATAGAGACATTTAGTTGAAATAGACTCAGAACAGCCTTGAGAATCAAAGATTCTCAAGATGTTCATATGATATAAGAGATCTTTCATATTCAAAAAATCTGGAAATAATCTTGATCACTAGCGTTAGCCAAAATGTGTAACAGTCTTGTGGACCTGTCTTCAAAATGTGTAACATCCTTGAGGATCTGTCTTCAAGATACAGATTTGAATGATATACCATCTTCCAGGATCAGTGGGAGTCTGTTGCAATAGGTGTAACAGCTTCCAAAAAAGGTGCGTGATTGTTGTAGTCATATAACAACATGCCAAACGGGCACACAACTGTAACAATTGGTGTAACAACAACAATCTTTCTTCAAGACTTGGCTATTTTTCTTTAATCTACACATTTTATCATTAGTTGAGAATTCATGGGTAAAATATGACAAATGTTCCCAATCAAACATGTTAAGTAAATAAGAATAGAAAAGAAAGATCAATGATTCTTACCTTGGAAAAAAGGTCTTAGAAAACAGTATATTAGGCATTTTAGCATAGAAATGATAAGGTTGAAAGAGAGAAAGATATAGTGAAAAGGGACATTTATGGGTCCTAACAACGTCTCTCTTTCCATGTCCAAGATGTCTCTCTTGCCACCTACAAGACTTCTCTCTTGCCACCTCCAAGACGTCTCTCTTTCCACCTCCAAGACGTTGCTCTTTCCACCTCCAAGAGTGTCTCTCCCATAGCAACCATGTCAGAGTTGATACCTCTTAACGTCTCTCTTGCCACTTCCAAGATGTCTATCTTTCCACCTCTAAGATGTCTCTCTTGCCAACTCCAAGACCTCTATCTTTCCACATTCAAGATGTCTCTCTTGCCACCTCCATGATGTCTCTCTTGCCACGTTCAGGACGTCAGTCTTGCCATAGCCAAGACGTCACTCTTGCCATGTTCAAGACATCTCTCTTGAAACATCCAAGACATATCTATTGCCATGTTTAGGATGTTGGCCTTGCCACTTCCAAGACATCAGTCTTACAATGTCTATATGAGGTTTGGATAGTCAAATTAGATATGACACCTGTAGGCATGAAACTTTGCAATAAAGATGAAATTTATGTCATTGGAAGAGAGATGTCATGTGAAAAGATGTTTGAGGGTGTCCACTGTTTGTCATTCTCCTGACAATATAAAGTGGAAATTACACTGAACGCGTCATCAGAATTTGACCCAAATGTACTAGTGCCCCATCAGAGAGATGACCTGCCTGTATTGCTTAGTAGATATCAAGGAAATAACACTAGGTGGGACTGCCTCAGGTATCCTGTACAATTTCTTGTTCAAAGTAATAATAACACTACGAGGCCTAGACTCATATACAACATGATGTTTCCATACATAAGGTTGGCCCAAAAGAACATCACACAATTCGAGAGGAGAAACATCACACAATATCTCATCTTTGAAGGGCTTGATTCCATACGCCAGTCGACATTGTTGATTGATGTGAAAATCGCTTCCTTGGTAGAGCCATCCAATGGTGTAGGGATTGGGTGCGGCGTTGTCAGCAAGGCCAACCCCTTGATGACCTCTGCTGAGATGAGGTTCTTATGGGTACCTCTATCAATGATGAAGTGCAATGGGGTGCCTTTTACTCACATCTGTGGATTTAAGAGGTTCTCTCCTTCTTCTGCCTTGTTTTGTTCACTAGGTTGGAGCTTGGTGGTAGCAACGGTGGCACTGGATTCTGTGTCAATGATCCATATTCCCCTTTTTGGTTTTGAATCATAGTTAGAACCCATATATGATTCAGAGGCTTTCACTTCAACCACCAACGACTTCTTTGAGCGACAATCAACAATGTTATGCTAAGGGCTCTTATGGAAGTTGCACCACTTCCCAATGTGTTTCTTTGTCTTTCCGATGTCCTTCTTTGCTTGTGGCTTAGACTAGTTTTATTGATACTGTCCATATTTTCTCTGCCCTTTGTTCTGTGGGATGGGGTCTCCCTTTCCTGGCTTTTGTTGTGAGGCGTTCCCAGGTCCAAATTTCCGCATCTTTTGTTTGAGCTTCTGCTCGATTTTGATGGCATATGGGTAGGCTGTGCCTAAGGATGAGATGTCTAGAAATTCCATTTCAGTTTGGATGTATCTATGTAGATAACCGCGATACTTTAGCACCATATTTTTCTCTAAATCTTTGATACCTATTTTGGTGTGTAAGGTATGGAAGATATTTGTGAAATCTCGCACTGCTTGGTCTCTTTCTTTCCACAGTGTGGTCCATTTGGTATACAAGCCATCATAACTTCTGACAGGGTAGTATTTTCCCTTAATAACATCCCTAAAGGATTCCTAGGTGGTCATGACTATAAATAATGAGGGTTCCTCTGTTTCCTTTTTCTCATAGAAAGTTTCCCACCAATCTTTGACACGGGGAATGACTTTGAGGAATGAAAAAGTAATCTTTTCTCTATTCAAAAAGTTATGGACATAAGAATACCCTTCTAGTAGATTCATCCACTTGTCTACAACATCTTCATTTGTCTGATATTCAAATATAGGAATATCAAGGTTTATTTGTACCTTGAAGGGGGCGACATCTCTGCTCAAAGAAGATGTGTCACCTGTTGGTAGCCGTCGAAGGATTTG
>JASDQU010373379.1:22756-36959 GCA_032191745.1 Picea mariana | reverse complement strand
TCCATGTTTTTGCACGTTTTCCCAAAAAACATCGTTTAGGGCCTCAAAACGACTCTAGAAGTTTCAAGACTCGAAAAACTGCTAAAAATAGTAAATGACCAAAATTGCTAGAAAACTGTTTTGAGCCAGTTGGAAAAGGTGGGTGGCCACCGATATCCACCTGGATCACTCAAGGAAATGGAATGGATTGAATGGAAGAAAAGGGGCCGAAGAGGGAATGTTGAGGCAGTAACTCACAAAAGGTAGCAAATGCTTGCGCAAGGAAGGGAAGTGAAATTGGGTAGAGTTTCACAGTTCTTATGATTGGTTTTGAAATGAGACCCCAACACCTCTTTTTTTATGACAAAAGGATGGTTATTCAGTTGGGGAACATGCTATAACAGGTGAATTGGTTGGGAAACCTCCAATAGCTAGTGAATTTCACCGAATTCCTTAAAACTTTTTAATTTTTGCAACTTTTGGAGGTATATGTGGTTTGTTTAGTGTGCAACAAATGCATGCATGTGGTTTGTCTAGTATGCAACAAACGTATGTGCGCGGGCAATAGTGAATTAGGGCGCATACATGCTCTAAAAAATGATTTTTTAAGTAGATCTTCTAAGCAATGATTTAGAAAAGTATGCAAGCAAGAAGGTCAATGCCATGTATGAATGAGTAGGACATTTTAGGGATATAACAATATTTTATATAATTTTCAATGATTTTATTTTTCTTGGATGAGAGAATTAACAAAACAAATCTCTCACCCACAAAAAAAAAAATCATTAAAGTCTATATATATATATATATATATATATAGATATATATATATATATATATATATATATATATATATATATATATATATATATACTTTCATTAAAACCCATATACTTAAAAGAAAAAGTTTCACACAAGCATTAAATCATATTCTCAAACCATAAAAATAAAGAGAAGTGTTATGGTCATTTATAACCATACCAATTATATTTTTAGTTATATAATATATAGTTATAAAATATATTTTATATAAAAAAATTTAAATGATGTAGAGATATACATATATTTAAAATTTATGTTTCCCTAAGCTTTTAATGTAATTGATTTAATATTATTTTGAATTACAGAGTAATTAACTATTTTATAAGTTAGATGTTTAGATGTTTTATAATTAAGTTAGAAAACAATTTATAAAAACAAATTAAAGTAACTTAAATTCATCTTAAATTTAATTAATTTTTTTAATTCATATTTCAAGAAATTTGATCACTTTGAATACTTATAAATCATCTCAAATCAAAATTTTATAAATATATGTAAATCATTATTTAAAAATACATTTGATTAAAATAAATTAATTTTGTAATAAACCTTATTTCTTTATTTTTTATTTTTTTTATTTTACAAAAGAGACTCTAATATCTCATAATATGTTTTATTGAAATAAATCAATTATATGGTAAACAATGAATTTCTTATTATATTGTTTTTCCATTTGTATAATTAGGCTCACAACACAGATTAGTCTGGAAACTAAGAGATTTAAAACAATAGACTAAATTGTGGTCAAAAAAGAAAGAAGAACTTTTAGTGAAACATATGATATCGTTGGAAGAATAGATCAAAGAAAGGTTTTTACTTGTTGTTGAGGGTAACTCAACTAGTGAAAACAATATTATGTTGGGAAATCTAGAAAAGGAGAGAAATAAAATAGTATTGTATAATGAGGAGAAGTGGCACCAAAGAAGCAGAGCGATATGGATTGAAAGCGGTGACTCCAATACATTTTTTTTTCATAATTTTGCAAGACAAAGATGCAAACATAAATATATCTGGGAAATAATTAATGAGTTTGGTGAGAAATGCAAAGGACAAGAAGATTTGAAGAAGGCAATGACTCATTATTTTAAGACTTTTTACAAAGCCTGTTCAGACTCTTTTACTATGGATAAAATGGAGGCTACTAATCTTTTCAAAAAAATGACACAGGCTGAAGATATAATTTCTTTATTAAAACTTGTAACAACAGAGGAAATTAAAAAGGTGATCGATCTTCTTAAGAGGGACAAGAGTCCATGCCCTGATGGCTGGATGGTGGAATTTTTCTCTTCCTTCTTTGATTTGTTCAGCAAAGGTTTAGTTCAGGTGGTGAAGGAATCAAGGAATTTTGGGAATATTCCAGGGTGTTTAAACTCTACTTTCTTGACTTTGATTCCTAAAGATAATAACCCATCCTCTTTCGGAGACTATAGGCTGATTTTACTTTGCAATCTGTGTTACAAGTTGATCTCCAAAGTCATCTCTAACAGGATCAAGCCTTTCTTGTCTAGTCAACTTTCAGAAGAACAATTAGGGTTTTTGGAAGGTCGCAGGATCTAGGATGCCATAGGCACTACTTTTGAGTGCTTGCATAGTATAGCTAAGAGGAAAAATAGTAAATATTTGATTCTCAAATTGGATTTACGTAAGGCATATGATTGTGTGGGTTGGGATTTTCTTCATATGGTACTCCTTCAGATAGGATTTGAGTCTCAAATGACAAGATGGATAATGAATTGTGTTACTTCACCTTCTTTTGATACTATCATCAATGGGGAGGCCACAAAAAATTTCAAAAGTGGGAGGGCCTAAGACAGGGCCGTCCCTTGTCACTGTTACTCTTTATCCTGGTAATGGAAACATGCAACCTATTATTAAAAAAGGGAAAAGTGGAGAATAAGATTTCGGGTGTTAAAGTGTCAAGATTGGTAAATATCCTGCACCTCTTTTTTGTTGACAATGTTATAATCATGTCAAATGTTGATCTTAATGAATGGAAGGAGATACTTGATCACATTCTCCTTTTATGTAAAGCCACTGGGTTACATGTAAATTTCTCAAACACTACGGTTCACTATGAAGGTATGACTGAAGAAGAGCTGGTTCCTTTTATATTTTTACTTGATTTTCCTTTCTTAGCCCTACACTTAGGTTTCAAATATTTGGGTTTTTATCTAAAAAATGGATTGTAGAGGGTGGCGGATTGGTTGTGGACTATAAACAAAATTGAAAAAACAATTGGGATTTGGTGTTATAAGTGGCTCTCGTTGGGTGGAAGGTTTATTATTCTTAAGTTGGTTCTGGAAATCCAATCTATTTATTGGATGGAAGTGGAGTTAATTCCAAAATTTATCCTCAACCAGATTCCTAAATTATTCTTTAACTTATTATTGAATGGTAATAACACTACTATTCATATCCATTTGTGCAGTTGGGAGTCTTTGTCGAGGCCAAAATCTAGTGGGGGATGGGGTCTCAGGAGTTTGGCTCATTTTAATACAGCTTTATTAGCCAATACTCTTTGGCACACACTCTTAGAGAAAGGTTTATGGCATAATATAGTGATGGATAAATACTTAAGACACTCCGATGTAATTCAATGGTTCAGATCGACAAATTTCGAAGCTAGTACAAACTTTAGGATATGGAGGAACCTGTTGAAGTCGATTCACCTATTACTTAGCTGGCAGAGGTGGCTACTGGGGTCAGGGGAACAGATTATTATCGACAGAGATTGTATTCTGGGTATGGGTGAAAAATCCTTATTATCTCAGCCTCGTCGTGATCATCTATCAAGAAAGGAGGTTAAGATGCTGGTCAATGCAAGAAATCAACAATGGGTGAGTGAGTTATCTGATTTATGGTTATGTAGTGGCTCTTTGGGTTTAAATGATACTCTTGTAGAGGAATGGAATAAATTTACCAAAGGCCTTACTGTAGCTGGAGTTTACCTTGGTGAAGAAAATGATAAACTTTTCTGGGCAAGTGGAGATGCTTCTGGAAAAATAATTGTCAAGAATATCTATCCAGCGCTAGTTTCTACTCAAAATTTTCAATCTGGCCCAATTAGATTCAAAAAATTTGGAGTTGGGATATTCAAATAAAGATTAAAATCTTTACATGGCTGACCATTTCCCGAAAGATATTGACATGGGATGGACTTCAAAGAGAGGATGGGAAGGGCCTGGATATTGTGTTTTCTGTAAGAGAAACTTAGAAAGATTAGAACACCTTTTCATCAATTGCGATTTTACAAAACAGTTATGGGCTTTGTTAAAGTACCATTTGAACTTAAAGAGAATATGGTCGGGAGAGGATATCATTGTTTCTTTTTATCAATGGATTTCTGATAAGTCTGTCCTACTTGAGATTGCAACCTTAACCTGTTGGTGCTTTTGGATCGACAGGAATAAGGGTATCTTTGAAAATAAGATGCCAGTCGTTGATTCAGTCGTTCATGAGGTTATGGGTCTGTTTATAACAAAATATAATCTTGTTCCTAAATGCCCCATTAAGGAATGATTTATTCAACATGAAGAGGGGTCGGCCATAGCTTTTTTCGATGGGGATGCAAGAAGTGACTGGTCATCCTGTGGGGCCGGAGGGGTAATAAAAACTATTGATAATATTGTTTACAGGTGGTCTTTTAACTACGGTGGAGGAACAAATTTTAAGGGTGAATTATTAGGAATCTGGGCATCCCTTACTCTGGAAAACTTTCTTGATATTCATAGGCTCCAAGCCTTTGATGACTCCAAAGTGATAATAGAATGACTAAATGACAGGGGAAAATTGGATATTTGTACTATTGAAGGATTGAAAAAACGCATAAAGGTATTATGTATAAAATTTCAGGCCCTTAGCTTCCACCATATCTATAGGGAGTTTAACATTGAGGCTGGTGAGCTCTCCAAAGAAGCCTTGCTGGCTCCTAAAGGAAGAATAACATATTATCAATGGGAACCCGGAGGGGCGGGGAGAACAAAGCATCTGGATATTTACTAAACTTCATTGCCTATTAAAGGATTTTTGTTATTTTTTTGGTTCTTTATTAAGTATTGGTATATAAGGGATGGAGAAGACAGTAGTAGTCAAGCTGGATAAGTTGTTATTTAATCAGTAGTATTATCCTGTGGATCTCTAATGTTTTTGTTGTTTTTTTGAAGGAATATTTTTGAATGTCTTCATAAAGACTTATGTAGTATGTGGCTGGATGTAGCCGTTTTTCTATGTATGACAGTATGTAAAGAAAATTATATCATTAATATAAATTTGAGAAAATTTTCATTTGGAAAAAGATTGTTGAAATTGTAATCTAGCATTTATATCACATCTTTCCTTTTTTATAGTTTTTTCTATGAAGTAGAAGAAAATATATCATTGTACATTTGATTGAAATAAGTCAATTCTATATTTTATTGAAATAAGTCAGTTCTATAGTATGTTTTTTATTTTTTTATGTTTTTCAATTTTTTAAGTTAATATTATTGAAATTGTAATATGAAATTGAAAATTTTATTTAAAATTGTAATTTTTCATAATGAAAATTATGATTTTTCTGTTTTAAAATATCTTGAACTTGTAAAATAGAAATAACCCTAACTCTATCTTTGACAAAAGATCCTACCCCTAACTCTATAGAAATAACACTAACCATAATTCTAATAGGAATAACCCTAACCATAATATTAAGAAGATTAAAACTCATATATTGAAAAGAATAAATTTAAGACAACCATTAAAATAAAGAGAAGTCTTATGGTTATTTATAACCATGCCAATTATAATCATCATCATCATGATCATCATCAATGTCATTTTCAAGTATATTTTCATCAACATGATCATCAAGAAATACATTAATGTCTCCTACGCCTGGTTCATCTTCTCCATCTTGTTCGTCTGTTGACCCATGATATTATGACTCTGTGTGTAATATCCCTACGGAAAAACCCAATTGTAAATGTAAATGCAAATTTACTTAAGTTGGTGAGCTGTATGACATCATTTTATATGCACATTTCATGGTATAGTGCATGCATGTACTGCGCAGTAAAATGAGGAATTGTGCACATTCCCGAATATCGCGTGCAACAACTTGAGTGTGCATGATTATGAGGCCAGTGAGGCTTTGTGTATATGCTGTGTTTTATAGGCTAGTGAGTCAGTTACTATATGCTAGGATGCTTATGTTTTGATTAGGCCAGAGATCCTAGATGTTAAAGGCCAGTGCGCTTGTTTTTGCACATGTCTCATAATTAATATAAATACATCGTTGCACACAGATCAACCACGATAAAAGAGATGGGGGACTAAACTCCACTAGTTAGGGAAAGGGAGGGGATAAGCTAAGGAAAGGGGCTAAGCTAGGGAGCTTAAACCAAAAAGGAATATTATATTAATATTTCTTAAATATAAAGTATGAATAATTATTTTATCCTGAGTTCTAAAGTTGGGCACAAGTGGGCCAAAGTAGCTCCCAACATGACAAGTGTCAAGTTGGGGACATGCATACATATTGTTGGGACTTAGTTCATTTCCTATCATATTTTCTATTATTCCTTCCATCATTCATCCATGCAGTCAATCATCCATGAGTATTCACACCCATGGAGCTATCCTTTGTATCTTCATGATTGTACCTAAACCTGTATCCATAGCCATTTTTTGTTGGTGTATTTGGTTATCTTGGGAGCTGGATTGAAGAAGTGGGTTGTCAAGTCCGTGAGAAATTCTCTAGGTGAGAGAATTGTTGGGGATTGATTTCCTAAAGGTGCTTAACTGCAACCACAATTCTCTAAGACTTCCTGTCTGGACTGTTTTTGAAGCTCGGAAAGAAAGTGGGGCAGCCGAAGGACTGTTGAGCAAAGAAGGGGCACACTTCCTAGGTGGGACAGGCATGTGGGGAATGAGGGACTTTGGGTTGTTAGTTTGAGTTGGCGCCTGAGACGGAGTCCTTTCTATTGTCATAGCATTGTGAATTCTGTAAAAGTAACCATTAACACATAGAAATAATCATCAGTGTGAAAGGATAATAAAACATAGACGAATTCCTACCTCTTACTCTTAGATAATTATAGAAGAAAAATATAATCATGGAAATGATATACAAGAAACACATACTGAACATAAACACCGTGATGAATCTCAAATTTTAGAAAGAGGCAACTTCTACATTAACTTCAAAGAAATAAACAAGTATTGATCCCCCAAGGGTCCAACCCTTCTCTACTCTTGTACCATGAAATATATAGCACTATAGATCCTCTACATATCACCATTTCGAATGACAACCCCTTTCCAAAAATAGAAATAATTACAAACAACAATGACATGTTTTAACTGATTTCCTTCTTTTCATTAGGCAAAATTATGAAAACTAGGATTCAAAAGGCCACATGTAATTCTCAAACTGTAATAGTTGTGTAAAATATGAGAACAAGTTTTTTAGGTAATCTCTTTGTTAAGAAAACCTCTCTCATTTTCTATAAATTCATCTCCAGCTGGTAGAAATATATGTTGCAAAAACATGTCTCAAATAGGAAATAATGAATACTGAAACATAGGGCTCAAATATTCCTTTGAATCTCCTAATACATGACACCTTTTGAAAATATGAGACATTTTTTCATTACTTGGCTTCTCCTCGACAAAAACCTCTCGAGAATTTTCAAAATTACTCTCCAATTGGATAGAAAGTGATCTTGAATTTGACCGCTAAAACAGTCATTTATGTAACACGCCTTGTAGCTTGTGCACAAGAAAATTCTCTACGCGAAAGTATCCTATACATGACATCATCCTCCATGTGCATAAAGATACCCTACATGACATCATCCTCTGTGCAAAAACATCCTATGAACGACAACATCCTCCATGCACGACAACATCCTCTACGCAACAACATCCTCTGCACGACAACATCCTCAACATCCGCAACAGCCTCTGCACAACATATCCTCAACATTCTCTATGCGACAACATCCTCTACGAAACAACATCCCTTATGAGACAACATCTTTTGCATGACATCATCCTTTGCACGACATCATCCTCTGCGCGACAACGTCCTTTGCACGGAAAAATACTAAGCACGATAGTGTTGACAATATCCTTTGCATGGAAACAAATTTTGTAGCATGTAGTGAATTTTGCAGCATGCAGTGAATTTTGCAGTGCTCAATTGCAAATGGAAATGGAAATAATAAATGATAAATCTTCCTTTTGAACCTGACCCTTAGAGATATTAGATGATGCCAGGAATAAAACAAATATTGGTGTTAACATGCATGACTTTGCAAACTGCTGACAAACCTATAACTTTAGCTATGATAATCATGGTGATAACGAACCAAAAGGTCAAAAAACCCCTTTTCTAAAAGAGTGGATTCCAAGAGATTCAATGGAAGAAACGACCTTTTGTTTGGACCAAGTAACTACAAAACACCCACACTTGTATTTCAATTATTCCTTTATGATTTATTTTTTTGTTAGGAGGGGGTGTGCTCTTGTAAAAAGAGCAGCCATGCATGTACGTAGGTTGTTCAAGGTCATCCCACATATGTACTCAGAAATAATACTAATCATCTCGTGTACATATGTAACTGTGTAAAACATAGCCCACATACATCCTCTTGTTCTTTGAAAAAATAAAAAGCAAGCGCTAACTCCTCTCTATTTTTCTCATGTAACGGGATGTATGTTCACTAGAGAGAGAAAGAGCATGAGGAGCTCAATATCTTGGTCAAGGAGGACCTTGTGGCCATCGTTGTACTAAAACAATGTAGGTTATGGAAGTTCTTCTAGTGTCCATTTATGAGGGCACAACCGAGGCTGCTCAATGCTCTTGTGGAGTATTGACATCCTGATACTGAGGTGTTTATGCTGGAGGGTGAATCACTGACCCCAAACACATACGATATCTAGTTTTTGACTGGCCTCTTGAGAAGAGGGGAACCAGTCAACTTGATGACCTTTCCTCTAGGTGCATTCAACATTGAGGACTACATCGGGATGTAGTGTGAGGTTGACACTGAGAAGGTAGGTTCTCAGGTGCCAATCCATAAGATCACCAACCTCTCTTTACGTGTTATCTTACTTTTGATCGGGTAGATTACTGGATATGCAACACTTCATCAGGAATCCTAGGAACATATGCATTGTGCCATATAGTGCTTGGAGGAAAGTATTTTTTATTGTAGTACTACCATTCTTGTATGCATGAAGAGACAACTTACAGAGTGTCGACAACATACCAACAAGAGCTTCAGGTTTGGTACTATATTATTATCCTTCTTCTTTGAGAGGGTGCCTAGTATCAGTCCTAGAGAGACAATATGGGGGCATGTAGCCTCCTTCCCAATAGTGAGTAGGTGTTATCAGACAAATTAGTATGTGCGGACACAAATTGATATCCCTAGTTTCACCCTGAAACTAGAACAAACCAAGACAAAATACAAAACTCCCCCTAAATTTTAATCATCAAGCATACTAACTAACAAGAGATAAAGGACATACCTTTTAGATGTTGTTTGTCCTCGCTAGTATCATCCTCGTTCCATTTCAAGGCTTATGGAATGTTGACCCTGTAAAAATACATAATCCAACCAAGTGAAAGCAACAATGTATACTCAACAAAACCTATGTATGTGATCAAGGAATCATACAATAAAATAAGACCAATTTTATGGGAAAGAAATATATCACTATATTAAAGATATCAAAAGAAGAATACAACTAATGCCTTGATTTTGTAAGGTCCCTTCCAACAATTACTTTCTTCCCAGACCCTTCTTCTCCATGGATTCTGAGATCAAGAATATATCTTGACAAAGCAAATCTCAAAGCCAACATAGAAGCTCCAAAAACTCCAAGCTATAAAACTCAATGAATTTCCAACTAACTTTTCCCATGATAACTCTTCTCCTTTTATAAGTTAAAAAGGATAGGGTGAGGAGGTTAGGATGATCCCATAATATCATCGATGCGACTCAGAAGCAAACCGACTGGAGGTGATCTCACCCTCTAATCTTCTATTTTAGAACTTTTCAGAAATTCCTCTTTTTCCTTCGTACAAAAATCGTCGCACCCTTAACACTGAGAAAACTGCGATGACCTCGAAAGAAACTATGGTGAAACCTGTGACGACCCTATATCATTGTACCCTTAACACTAAGCAAGGTGCAACGATCCCTTTTTCTAAGGTTTTTGAGAAAGGAAAAGTATAATTTCATCTCTCTGAAAAAGGATCTTCATTCTTCTTCAAGGATTAAGGCCATTGATCCTTCTAACGAAAAATGATAGGTTTACATAATTAAAAGTCATAGTGGTGACAAAAATAATGTGTAACGCAACCTGTGTGATAAACAAGTGCATCAACCAAGCATAACACAACAACTCATAATCATCACCAAGATCAATATGTGCTTCTAATAATATACCAATACAACTATGCTACATCATCCATAAACCATGTGTCAATCAATGCTACTAACAAGTCCCTCCAACCATGTACCAAGTATGTACCAATCATGTATCAACTACTCATCAACTATGACTCATCAATATGTACGAATATCATCAACCATACAACTCATGTATGTGCCAACTCATTAACTACTTGTCTCAACCATGTACCCAACATGTACCTCAACCAAAATCCCTCATCAATTTCATCATCCAAATTTGATTTGTAACTCTATAATAGACATAGTGTATAATATCACATACCTGAAAACCTTCCTTAGCTTTAACAACAAGAGACTAGCATTTTCATCAAACTTTACTTTAGTTTCACATGACTAATTTTGGATTAGTCAACAACCCTAATTTGAAATAATCATAAATATGTACCTATAATGAACAAAGATCTAAAAATGGTACACAATGCTATTTAGTGTCTTTTATGCAATTCTTCCAGACTTCACCACTTGAAAGCTCTCAGAAAAGGAGTTATAACAAAAATGGCATACCTTGTTGAATTGTGGCTTATTCTAGAGAGCAAACTTCTAGAGCGTGCCTCGCATGGAATATTTGTTCTATGGATATGGAAATTTTAAAAAGAATACTACACACTATACTCTAACCAATACATTTTTTCTTACTTAATTTGGATCTGTTATGAATAAATTATGACGTTTTTACCTGAAACACTTGTTTTATACTAGTTTCAAGACTAGCCATAAGCCCTATTTTCCATGGCGTGTAACTCCAAAAATACAACGATCCACAAGATGAAATTTGTATCACATCTACTTGGATATGTTTACTCATTGGCCTCCCAATTTCATGGTCTGAATCATTCTAGAAAAACATTTATTGTGAAAATGGTGAGATGACCTGTAAATAGCATACCTTAGAAAGCGTCATCAAAAGAATTTATCCTCCCTTGAATTTCAGCCTTCTTTGCTTCACCTTCCCTCTGAAATTCATCTTATATATCCTTTGGTTACCTCAGTGACCTGTATATATTCAATATTCTTGTTTTTTATTAAAATGAGAGAGCCTTGCCTCTTATTTATACTTTCATGTAGCTTCCTCAAAGGGTTACCTTTTAACCATCTTAACCCACTTTCCTTATTTTAGGGTTAACCCACTTGTAACCACTTGTCAAATTTGTAATTTATCCATTAACTTTATTATTTAAATAATTTATTTTGTATTCACTTTGACTTGTAGTACACTCATCACTTCACTTTACCTCAATGGGTTACCTTCTAACCATCTTAAACTACTTTCCTTATTTTAGGGCTAACCCACTTCTAACCCCTTGTCCACTTAGTAATTTCTCCATTAACTTTATTATTTAAACAATTTCTTTTGTATTCACTTTGACTTATAGTACACTCATCACTTCATTTTATTATTTACCTTATAAAATATCTTAAACCACTTTGACTACTTTGACCTTTTGGGGCTTCTAGATGACTCATGAGTGTTCTCCAACTTCACATGGCCATAACTGTCTAATCATGAGGAGTTATGTGATGTTCCACATACCACCGGAAATGGCATGACATGTACTATACATCTAGAATATTCTTACCTACAAACATATCAAAACTCATGCCATTATCCATCAAACAAACTTGGGCCCATTACCTAAACCTTTGTGCTACCAGAATTTTCCACCGGACTTTCTTCAAGGGTTTACATCAATGACAACCAACCCAATTAATCAAAAATATCCCCCTTTGGCATTGATAGAAACACTCTAATCCAATATTGAAGTCATATCACTCATGCTCCCCCTATGACCATCTCTCCTCCTGAAACCATGCCTTTGTTCTCTGCATCTGATAAATCTCTCCCCTTTTCTCATCAATGGCAAAGGTATTTTTCCATCCGGGGATATGCCCCCTAACTAAATTATCCTTGGGGATACTCCCCTTGACTAAAATCTTCCAGAAACTAATCTCCCAACCCGAACTGTCCTCTTTATGTTTCTTCCTCATGTAAATCTAAGACATATAAGATAATAATTCAAAAGCATTCATTTTGGAGTAGAAATTACTCCGAGTCTCTGGAAAATATACTCAAAAGATTCCCTTGGAAGTGGTTTTGTAAATATGTCTGCCACTTGTTCTTTTCTGCCCACATATTCAACTCTAATGTTTTTCTATGCAACCTGTTCTTGTAGAAAGTGATACTTGATTGGAATGTGCTTCATCTTGAAATGCATCATCGGGTTCTTTGAGACACTGATGACACTTTTATTATCACAAGAGATTGGAATGGGCTCATAATACTCAACCTATATATATTTCAAAGTTTGTTTCATCCATAGAACCTGTGTACAACATCCTGTTGTTACAATATACTCTGCCTGAAATGTAGATAAGGATATTGATTATTGTTTCTTTCTTGGCCATGATACTAAACATTCACTCAAATAAAACGCTGCTCCACTGGTGCTTCATCGAGCATCAATGCAACCTTCACAATATGCATATTTGTAGGCAATAAGTGATAGATCCTTTCCTTTTGGATACCATAATACAAACTCTTTTTTTCCTTTGAGATATCTGAAATTCCTTTTCACTGCTAATACACGTGATTCCTTTGGTGCTTCTTGAAATCGTGCTACCTGTCCAACTACCTGCATTACATCTAGTTTGGATGTTGTCACATATAGTAAGCTACCAATCATTGACCTGCCTCTGGTCTATAGACTTTGAATCATCATCTTTTCTCAACTTGCAACTGGTTTTCATAGGAATGGTAATTGGTTTACAATCTTCCATTCCAAACATATTTAGGATTTTTCTGATATACTTAGTTTGATAAATAAATATTCCTTGGTTGCTTTGACATATTTGAAGACCTAGGAAGAAGGATAGTTCTCCGATTAATGACATTTCAAATTCATTCTACACATCCTTTGCAAAATTCTGGCTTAACCTGTCATCATTGCTTCCAACAATAATATCATCAACATAAAATTCAATTAATAAAATACTATCTTGAGTTACCTTGATGTAGAGGTTGTTGTTTGCACTTCTTTTTCTGAACCCTTCCTGTTGTAGATATTTATCCCGTCTAGAGTACCATGTTCTAGGAGCCTATTTTAGACCATACAATTCCTTCTTCAATTTACACACATAATCTACATTCTCTGTCAACTGAAATCCTTCTGGTTGTTCAATGTAGACTTATTCTTCAATTTCCCTATTCAAAAACGATGATTTCACATCCATCTGATAAACATTAATATCCTTGGAGCATGCATAAACTAGGAGCAATCAGATTGCTTCCATTCTGGCAACTGGAGAAAATGTCTCTTCAATGTCGATTCCTTCAACTTGTGTGTATCCTTTACATACCAATCTAGCTTTGTTCCTTGTAACATGTCCATACTCATTCAATTTATTTATGAATTCCCACTTTGTGCCAATCACATTCTTATTCTTAGGTCTTGGAACCAATTCGCAAGTGTCATTCTTCTCTATTTGATCCAATTCTTCATCCATGGCCTTATTCCAAAATTCATCCTTGCTGGCCTCTTAAAAATTGTTTGGTTCAATCGTAGATGAGAGTTCTAGGTGTGTTTTTTCTCATGAATGGATTCTTCTTCTAGTCTCAAATACTGCATATTTGTTTCCAATAATTTGATTTGAAGGATGATTCTTCTGTACTTGTTTTATAGGTGTCTTAGAGGCACTTGTTGAACTTACTTTTCTACTTCTGTTTGATCCTCTTCATCTTCCCCTTCTACTTCTTATTCATCTTCTACTTTTTCTTCATAAATTTGTTCCATTGATTCATTTTCTTCTTCCTTTAATTACCATCCACATGTTTCATCAATTGTTATATTG
The DNA here is from genome assembly GCA_032191745.1 of Picea mariana. Lineage (NCBI taxonomy): Eukaryota > Viridiplantae > Streptophyta > Pinopsida > Pinales > Pinaceae > Picea > Picea mariana. The sequence continues at coordinate 22,848 of JASDQU010373379.1, read as the reverse complement.
ATGCTTTCTACAATTTTGTTCAACCTCAGATTGTAACACTTGCATGCTTTCCTTGTACTTGAGCAACCAACAAGTATTCCTTTGTCCACAGG
>JASDQU010373378.1:46058-57847 GCA_032191745.1 Picea mariana | reverse complement strand
GAAGCCATTGCAACAGGATTATTGATGTTGCCCTTTATCTTCTAGGAGTTGTCTTTCTTGTGTCGGGCGGGTGGCCATTTTTATTTGTCTATTTGATTATTGCATGTTTCGTCCAGTAGCATGACGTGCTAGTATGTTGGGTCGTTGTTGTTTGTTGCCTGATTTGTGTGCGTTGTGTTCCTCGTCAAGTTGTGTTGATTAATTGTTGTCGTTGTTGCCTTCCTGCTAAAATAAATAAATAAATAAATTCATTTTCTTGCATCGCATGTATTCATAACGCCTAAGGGGTCTTTACATGGATTACAAATTGGAGTTGCCTCCATCTTCAAATGTACATCTAGTCTTCCATGTTTCTTGCTTAAAGAAGGTAATATGTGACAAGATCCTAATCCAAACTATTTTACTAGAGATTAATGAAGAAGGAGAAATCATATTAGAACAAAAAAAATCCTTGAAACAAGGATTAGTGGCTACGAAATCAAGAAATTATTGAGTACCTCACCAATTGGAAGAACCTACCAGTGGAAGATGAGTTCTTCATGCAGAAACACCCGCAATTAGTCAAGTGTTGAGGACAACACTTGTTTGAATGGGAGGAACATGTTAATCCCTAGACAAAGCCCCATGTTAGGTATAAAACCCCTTATTAATCCCTAGATATTGAATTATTACAATTCTAGTGTTATATTTGTATGTAGACTAGAACCCTTCATTGTAAAAGGAGCCCCCCCTCTCAAAGTGGACTATTATACATTGATTTCTCAAGGCGTTGTTTCATAACAGATCATTACTAGTGTGAAGTATCAAGCTTTAAATTATATGAGGTCCATTATGTTGTTGGTTCTCACTATAATGCTATATCAATTTTTTGTAAAGGCTTATAACATGGTTATTGTGCATGGTTGCATTTTTGTTGTTTTTAAGTAATTCATTTGGTTTATTATTCAAATTCCATGTTAACAAAGTAATTTTTTCTTTCAATTTTTAAATGAGAGAATGGGAGAGAAACCTTGTACCCTCCTATCTCTCTCTCACCCCTCCTACACATATAGGGTGGTTATCATCACTAATATATTTAAAGCTAATACAAGGTTATGATCACCAAATCCTAAGACCTTAGTGTGATATTTTGTGGTAATGCATTTTAGAAAAACTATTGGTCATATCTTAGAGAAGAAGGATAAACGTTCTATGAATTTGACCTTTTCCTGTTCGTCATTATTGGAAGCCAACTAGACAGTTTTTTCCAAAATTGCAATTTTGAATTGATGAAATTGTTGTGTTTATTGTAAAAATGATTTCAACACACTCAAATACCCATATTGCAATCACATTGTGCAATGTTAACATATGATATCTACAATTCCAACAATTCAAAATGATTCTTGTGGAATTTCAGACCAAAAATATGATTTTCCTTCCCTTTATTTTGAGTTATCAAAAAAGAGTCAATTCATAAAACATTTAAACTATAACTAACTTGGATTAATAAATGACTAAAAATTTGTTTTGATTGGTAAAAAGATGCTTAGATGTGTAAGTTGCTATAATACATAAGTGGTGGAAGAATTATTCAATCCAAAGCATGGCATAATGATAAATGTCTATCCAATAGGTTTGTAATTAATGTTGCATTGAGGGAATTGCACATTAATTAGAAGAAAATATTTGAATGGATGGAAAATGTGGCAACCTATTATAGTATAAACATAGGTTCATGTACCTACTCAAGTAAGTCAACAAAATGTTGTACAAGGACATCCTGCATTAATTATTTGTAGGTCAACTTGGGATGCATACAAAGTGACACAAACTATATGTGAAGATGTAGTAATATAGAAGAAGTCTAAACATTATACGATTTGGATTTTTCTGACAACCATCACCAAAATCGGGTTATACAATTTTTGGTCAAATTGTAATTTTTCATCATTGAAATTTCACTGTTGAATGCATAAATGGATCTAGTGCCCTAAAAACCTCTAGTGCACCAATCTCAACAATTGATATTTACAATTCCAATAATTCTTCTAAATGTTTAACGAGATTTTGGGCAAATTTATTCAAAAAAATATGATAAAAAAAAGTCCAAATTATAGCATGTTTAGACTACACTTGATGATATATCATTTGTAAATCAATCTTATAAATATTCATTTATCTATTTTTCTTTTATAATTTATAATTACTTTAATATCCTTATATTAATGTTGCATTCTTGTATGGTTTATGTTCTCATTAGTCCCTACCAAATGCTAGATATTATTGCAATCTTATTCATTTATCTATTTCTCTTTTATGATTTGTAATTACTTTATTGTCCTTATATTAATATTGCCTTCTTGTATGATTTATTTTCTTATTAGTCCATGCTAAATGCGAGGTATTGTTGCAACGAGTTCAATATTTACATTGTACTAATTTTATTTGAGTTTTAAAATATTTAAACTTATCTTAAGTTGTTGTAATAATTTATAATTTTATTTGAGTTTTAAGTTTTATTTTCTTATTAGTCCATGCTAAATGCGAGGTACTATTGCAACGAGTTCAATATTTACATTGTACTAATTTTATTTGAGTTTTAAAATATTTAAACTTATCTTAAGTTGTTGTAATAATTTATAATTTTTAAAATATTTAAACTTCTCCTAGGTTGTTATAATAATTTATAATTTTTCAATTAAATAATATGATAATTTTTATTTATTATAGCATTTGAGATCTTATTTCAGAGTTGACAATGGAGTTCTCAAAAACGGTGTTGGATTAAACATTCATGTTAAATACCTAACAAAACCTCTCGTGATGTATTAAGTTTTTAATACCTTATTATATTCTCTTAGTTCCATTTTGAATACTTTATTATATATTTTTTTTCTCACAAACAATATGCTAAGGGTTATAATTCATTAATAAAATAATGAATGACAAAATTGTGTCAATGTCCCTAACAATCGATTTGTTGTTTATAACATGGAGTTTTGTTGTGGTTGCGGGCATATTTCAGATATATTGCATTTGTGACTTCATAAAAATAAGAGAATGTTTAATTTTTCTTTTATTGGTTCATCAACTCTATAGTACTACAACGACCTCTTCAACACCACCGTATCTCGAGCTAGCTTATTCGCCTTATTCAGAGTTGTGTTATCTACCGCATTTACCATACAACTACAAGGTCATCTATATGACTAAATCTTTGGCATTTATTCACCACCTTGCATAAATGAGGTCTCTTTCCAAGAAAGAGTTTGTTCTTCAAAAACTTAATCCAATAGATCTATCTGCAAGAAAAATGACCATATACCTCAATAAACCTTATTTTCTTATAAAAAAGTTTGCATCCCAACATTTAAGTACATAAATTAAAATACATATATTTTTCAATTACATAAATTAAAATACACATATTATGTTGTTGATAAATTCTATTCTTTTGATTGAAGATGTTCCCAAGATGTTATAATTCTTTTTTCTTATGTTCACAAGTTGTTGTAGTGTTTTTCTTTTGTTTGAAGTGTTATATTGAAGAAGTTCACAAGTCGTTTTTTTTTACAATAATAAGTGGATGTTTATTAATTAATATTTCTTTCAATTCTTGTTTTCTACAAAACCAAGCCATTTATAGGTATACCTTATTGATAATACTTTGTACATTATTTTTCCTCCCTTCTACATTTTCCTCTAAGTATTTATCTCCTCTGCAACGATATGCATAAAACATAATATTGTATGTTTTCTTCTTGGCAATTGGGCCATAATTAAAAACCACATGCAAAAGCAATTATGTTTCAAATACCAATCAATAACGTAAAATATTTTTGTTGTCTACACAGGGTGCTTATGTTTTAAAGCTATTATTTCCTAAGCATGTTGTTTTGAATAAATGTAAAATATTTTTGTTGTCTACACAGGGTGCTTATGTTTTAAAGCTATTATTTCCTAAGCATGTTGTTTTGAATAAATGTAAACACAATATTGTTATTATTTTGGGAAGTTAGTTGTCCATAGTTATTTCATAGGGCTATGATATTTTTTTGATTAAAAACCATTGTAAACATTGCAAAAAATTGCAAGGAAGGCGCTCAGGTTCTTGTTAGTATTTTGTGGGCTTGCTAGTATTCTATGGGTATGTAAGTCTTCCTGTGTGTATGTAAATTTTCTAATTCGTTTATTATTATTGTTCTCTACTCAGTGGTTACATTCTATCTACAAGTAATTGTGGGACATGCAATTAAGTGTATGTCATCAGCTTTTAAGTTGTTTACCTAACATAGTGAGAAATCATGTTTTATTAGTTTTTTCATTACTTCTTATGTTTGTTTGTCACTTATATATGTTAATTAGGTGTAGTTTAAATGTTTTATGTTTTTACTTTTTGGAGAAGGTTTTTCAACGAGTTTTGTCCAAAATTTGGTTAGAAATTTAGAAGGATAGTTGAAATTGCACATTTCGGTGATTGAGATTACATATTTCGGATATCCTGGGTTTTTGAGGACGTTGAATCAATTTATACATTAAAAATGTGATTTAAGAGATTTTGCCAACAATTGCATTGCAGATTCCAACGATAATTACCAAAAAAATTAAATAAATTATGCCCACCAATTATGAATTGTTTTACACAAACAGTCTAATTCATTTTCAACTGATGCTCTATCAAAACAACCTGAAAAACAAGCAAGAATGAAGATAACCATACAAAATGTCTCGGTTCATCTAAAGTTATTCCTAACAAAGTACACTCAACAAGAAGTAACGATGACAAGACATAAAACAGAAATAAGACACAAGGACTAATTTCAATGTACTTGCCAGCAACAGGTAGTAAGGGGGTGCTCATAAATGAAATGAATAGCATCACCACCAGTGATCAAGTTTGAAGGGCTACTTTTAATTTCAAGTTGAAGGGTATATTTTTATTCAACCCTTCCATCATGAAAAGTTGAAAATATAGTTGTACTTCAATTGACAAGAGTAAACTAGTTACACTCTTCAATATATATATATATAAATATTATATAATTACCCTTCCAATTATTTAAAATGTTCAAATTTAATGAACAACCAAATAGTTAAGTTGGAATTTCAATAGAAACTAATAATAAACATACTTTTTAATTTCAAATATAATATTCTGATGAGTTATATATACATTAATAATAATAATAATAATAATAATAATGCATAACCATTATGAGCCACACTTTCTTTAGAGGAATTTCAAAGTATAAAAATGGCAATATAAAACTTTAGACATAGTCACAAAATCAAACATTTTTGCAAAAAATCATAATATAGAGGATGTAATTTATATATATCCATATGATGCATGAGCATACTCCAATCCTACTTAATCATGGGAGTCATGTTCATTCTAGATCTCATTAGAAATGAAGAAATTGTGGTAGATATTGAGACATTTGTTCAAGGCTGATAATTCTATCAAAATACTATAAAAGCAATGAAGAGACCCTACTTGCATTATAAGCCTCTAGGAGTATGAAAATTTAACATGATTGCATCCATTGATTATTATTTAATTTAAGATGTTTATGATTTGGAGCTTCCCGAGATCCTTAAAAACACAAAATTAAAGGAAATTATTCGTCAAGACCGCCAAGGACACATTGTTTTTATTAAGGATATTGACAGTTTACTTTATCTTTCAAATGTGAAAGCGCATGAATGAGTGGGATGTTAGAGCATAATTTCTAATGCATGAGTTTGATGATAATAAAAATTATGTTACCTTCTCCCTGTTTTTTTTAATAATCCCACACAACGTCAAAAATGTCATTCCAAGAATTAATACTACAAAGGATATGTCTCCTTGACCTTGGGCTTGGGATGAGGTAGGGGGGAAGAGATTTATGGGGCATTTTGGATTTTTTTACAAAGTATCATCACAATGATGTTAATGTTGCTAGAACACGAAGAAGAAAGTGAAAGAGTGTGATATATAGAGATGCATGGAACTAGGAAAAGGGGAATGATCATTTTGGATAACAGAGGAGTGAGGATTTGATGATGTTATAAATTGATTGAACATAATCACAAATGTCATTGTTGTAATCTCAATTTTAGGTTTTGTAATCTTCACATGGTTCATTTTGTGCAAGTTCATATCTAAACTTAATCAAGAACATACAAGTTATAAAATTTCACCAAGCTTAATAAAGTTTTTTATCCCAAGCATAATAATTAAATAGTTTATGTGAAACAAAGAAAAATTATGCATTACCTTTATGATGCGTTGGACCAAACTTGTATGAGATTGGTGGATTGTTTAGATTACATTCAATTCTTAGTTGTGTTTTGTTCCCATTATCTGTTTTATTACTAGGGATGCCATGAATTACATACTAAGTGGTTGAGAGGCCTGCTAATGTGCTGAAATAATAATTATATTGGATACCAAAGCTATAACCATGTCATGAATTTTAATAGGCAAACACATAGCATTATGAATGAAATAAAATAACTATAAATCAACATGTTTGACACTATTAGTGAAATGGAATAAGTGAACATAAAAGGGAGAGATGACCTGATTTCCATGGGTTTGCTCAATGCCAATACAATTTACATCCATAACCTAAGACTAATTGTTTTGGTTTTTAATAGAGCTGAGAGTGGAGGTAAAGATAATAAAGGAAATGGAATTATGGAAAAATTCTGAGCAAATATAAAAGAAACAAATGGCATTATAGTTAGTGTCAGATTCAAAAACATGAATTATGTAAACTAATTGTGATGCAAATTCCCATATTGACAACAATGAACAATACTCACAACACATTAATTCAAGTGCAGATTTAGAAAAACAAGGTGTCTAATCTCCTTTGGGAAGCTTTCATTAAATGGCACATAAAATAGTGTGGTGGTAGGATATTGATCTAAGTGTGAGCTATGTGATGGATTTAATATTGTGGAAGAATCATGGAATAGATAAGAGCCAACTAGAATAGATATTATTTTAGTGTTTAGATGCCAAAGGCAAGTATTGTGTGATGAACCAAGGCTCATTGACCAACCACGCATTTTAAAGTGAGAACATTGATGAGTTATTGAAAATATCACCCTTCTTTTGACATTTTGTGATATTTGTTACCCTTCATAAATGACAAGTGATTAAAAATTATTATATTTTTTAAGGATGTTTTTTGAATTACCCTTCTAAGACAGGTTTGAACCCCTTGAAAGAGCTAGAAATAGTTTATTTTTGATGGCCGATCACCACCCTTATTCGTTGTCCCATACATAAACCCTTCCCTTGTGATAGCAAACGAAAGATTTTCATTCACATAATGTTGTAAGGCAATAGCAACATCTCGGTCAAATGAGGCAGAACCACAGTGGAGGGTTTATCTCGATGCTCAATTCTCACCTACCTGGTAATCAGGTCATCCATTGTCATCTTTTTTTCAAAGCTCCCAACAGGGTTTTATGTTTATCTAAGGTCTAGCTATGGACCTCTAATCCTCGTTTAGAGAGGAAAATTATGTGACTGTGCCCTATACCCAATAAACAAAGGGAAATGTTGGGTTCTTTATGTCCTTAAAATATTGGGTATTACTTCCCTTGGCCAACAATAGGTTATGATTGGTCGAAAGAATTTGGTTGGGAATTGGGACTTGGGGTTGGGATTGAATGAAAGATTTGAATTCCCCCACTGTGGAATTCAGCCTATCTACCTTCATTGTCTCCAATCCACTTGGAAATAATGGAGCAAGAATTAGTTACATAGACAAACTCTACTAGTGTTTAATGTAGATCTTATTTTCCTGTTGCTTGTTTTAACCGCCTAAGTAGATTGGATTCCTATATTATGATGTAATATGTCTTTATTGAATAATATATTGTGAGCGTAGCCTCACTTGTGTGGTTTTCTCCTAATTCTAAGTTGGTATTAGAGCTGCGTTGGATATCCGAGAGAATCAACTCCCTGAGGCGAGATCCAAAGTGCAAGATCTCGAATTAATTGAGTAGAGGCGATACCTCTCCCTATGCAGTGTTAGAGGAGCGTCGACACTCTCACACTTGTGAAATTAAAATTTTCAGAGGCCTCACGCTCCCATTGTATGCAACTAAGAGCACTAGAGTGCTAGCACTCCCCCTTCCACTCTCCAAGAGTGTTTTTTGCTCTTACTCGTGCTCCCCCTACCATATTAAAGGAGCGCTAGCGCTACCCTTCATTAATATAAGGAGTGTCGCTGATCAAGAAAGAAAACTTTTGTTTTGTGAAATATAAACTTGATCATTCATGAGTGAGGTATAAAATTTTTATTAAAGTGGATTTTTTTTGTGAGGTACAATTTTTTTATTAAAGTGGATTTTTTTTGTGAGGTATAAACTTTATCATTCGTGAGTGAGGTACAAAGTTTATTAAAGTGGATATTTTTTGTGAGTTATAAACTTTATCATTTGTGAGGTTTATTGTGTGGACATTTGTTTTATGAAAACAAAAGTTTGGGCATTCAGAAATCCAGCACATGCACTCAGAGAGGAAGGGTGCGCTGAGGTTATTTGCGTATTCTTGGTGATTCACTGCTTTCAGGATTGAAGTGTGTTTGGTGATACAATGATTCATTGTTTGGTTGGATGAGAAAACACTTGCAAAGATGGTGAATCCTCTAGCATAGACCTACCTCAACGAAGCCAACAAATTAGATGGCTCGAACTTCATTAACTGGAAATTCAAAATGTAGACCCTGATGGAAGGGTATGGTGTCTGGACGATTGTGAAGGGAGGTGAAGCAAAACCTGATGCAGTTGTAGGTGCGACAACAACACAGATCCAAGATTGGGATAAGAGCGAAAACAAGGCCAAGGTATTGTTGCATATGTCTGTTAAAGATAGTACAATTCCACATATTAGAGAAGCTAAAAATTCTGTTGAAACATGGACAACGCTTAAAGCTTTATATGAAACTAGCAACACAAATCGTATTTTGTTCCTAAAAACTAAATTTTTAGGCATTAAGATGGATGGAAATGAATATGTTAGTTCATTTTTGGGTCACATTAAAGAGGTGAAAGACAAGCTAGGAAATATAGGAGAAACATTTTCCAGCACTGATCTTGTCACAATTACCTTAAATGGTATGCTAGAAGACTATCAGATGTTCATAACACATCTCGCAGCAAGGGATAAACCTCCTACTTTTGAAGAATTGACAGGTATTTTTCCGCAAGAGGAAGAGAGGCGCTCGAATTTGAAGCCTCAGAATAAATATTTGGCACTGTCGTCAAATAAGAGATCCCTGAGAGGGATATCAGGAGAAAGAGGAAGAGGAGGCACTTCATCACAGAGAAGACAATCTCCAGGGTTGAATCAAGGTATGCCCTCTAACAGGAATGAGTCAAAGAGTTATTTTTATTGTGGTCGACCTGGACATCTTATTAGAGACTGGCATAAGAAGAAGAGTGATGAGGCTAGGAATAAACCTAGAAAGCATTAAGGTCATTATGAAAAAGAATATTCAAATCATGATCTTAGATTGTTTATTGCTAGTGATGATAATGGTGAACCCCCAAATTTTTATTCATGGGATCCTAGACTATTTGTGTCTAATGCTACTTTGTTTGCCGAAACGGATGATATTGATGCATGGTTTGTGGATTCTGGAGCATCGGTACATATGACATGTAATAAGATGTGGTATACTAATTTTAAAGAAACACAGAATGGAGCCATCATATATCTTGGATATGATTGCGGTCATCAGATCAAGGGATACAGAGATATTCCAGTAACATTGTCGAATGATACTGTTCATCACATTCACAATGTTGTGTATGTGCCAGGGATAAAGATAAGTTTGATCTCTGTGTCCACCATTACAGATTAGAACTTGAAGGTTGAATTCTTCAAGAATTATTGCATAGTGAAAGATCTACTAGACCAATACAAAACTGTTGCAACAAGAGTCAAAGCAAGAGGCCTATACAAGCTTGATGTTAGCAGCAAAGAACATCATGTACTGACTTCTACAACTATGCCAATAGAGAGTCTTTGGCATCAAAGGTATGGCCACATCAATCATCATGATTTATTGTTATTATAGAAACAGAATATGGTTGAAGAACTTCCCATGTTAAAAAATGAGAATGTTGCTTGTGAAGGATGTGCAGTAGGAAAGATGCACAAAGATGAATTCCCTTCTAATCCTGATAAGAAAAAGAGAGATGTGTTATATATTGTGCATACTGATGTTTGCGGACCTATGCAGACTAGGTCTTTAGGAGGTGCATTTTACTTTCTGTTATTTATTGATGATTGCACGAGATACACATGTGTTTATTTCCTTAGAAGAAAAAGTGATGTTTTTGAGTACTTTAAGGAATTCAGAACCACGGTGGAAAAACAGAAAGGAAAATCCATCAAAATCCTCCGTTCAGATCAAGGGGGGGAGTATAAATCAAGGGAGTTCATCAAATATTGCAAAGATTATGGAATAGTATAGTAGTTTAGAGTACCCCACACTCCACAACAGAATGACGTGGTTGAAAGGAAAAACAAAACTCTGGTAGAGTGTGCACGTAGTATGATGAAAGGTAAGAATCTCTCAAATACATTTTGGGCTGAAGCCATAAATACTGCAGTTTATTTAAAGAACAGAAGTCCAACAAGGTGTCTTGATAATCTTACTCCTTTCGAAGCTTTGTATGGTTCCAAACCTACAGTTCATAATTTAAAAGTATTTGGGTGTAAGGATTTTGTACATATTCCAAAGGATAATAGGAAGAAATTGGATGCTAAAGCCATTAAATGTATTTTCATAGGGTATTGTTCCGAATTCAAAGCATACAAATTGTTTGATCCTTCTACTCACAAAGTATTTTCGAGTAGAGATGTACTTTTCCATGAGCAGGAAGCAGGAAATCATGACGACAACAGTCATGAGGAGTGGCATAGACTTCTTGATGAAGGAGTTAAAGAAGAGCAGTAGCAGCTACAACAACCACAATTTCAACAGAAATCACCACAGCAACAGTCACAACCGCAGAGATAGCAGCAACAACAAGAAGGAAACAGTGATATGGACACTTCAAGTAGTCACAGTTCACCTAGAGGCGAAGAAACATCTTCACAAAGTGGGGAGGAAGATAATCAGTTGAGAAGATATTCATGATAGGTTCGGCTCCCTTAGAGGGATAGAGATTATTCCCTAATGAGTAGCATTCAAATGTCATAGACCCCATGATTTTTAATGAAGCCAATGAACATGATGAATGGCGAAATGCAATGGAGGAAGAATATGAATCTATAATGAAAAATAATACTTGGGAATTGACTGAATTGCTTAAACATAAAAATCCCATTGGATGCAAATGGATATACAAACCCAATTTTAAATTAGATGGTAGTATATACAAATAGAAGACTAGATTGTGGAAAAAGGGTATTCACAAACAGAAGGTATTGATTATGCTGAAACATTTGCACCAGTAGCTAAATTGAATACTATCAGATTGTTAATTGCTTTAGCTACAAAGTACCATTGGAAGCTACACCAATTAGATGTTAAATCTTCCTTTTTGAATGGTGAGTTAAAGGAGGAGTTTTACCTTACTCAACCTGATGGGTTTGTGGAACATGGGCAAGAACACTTAGTTTGTAATTTAAAGAAAGCATTGTATGAACTAAAATAGGCACCTAGGTCATGGTATGAGAAGATAGACTCTTTCTTTCTTCAATAGGGTTTTATGAGGAGAAAGAGTGATCTAAATCTGTATACCAAATTTGATGAGTAGGGGTATATAGTATTGATTTCGTTATATGT
>JASDQU010373378.1:0-26886 GCA_032191745.1 Picea mariana | reverse complement strand
ATTATATCTTCGATTTAAATAATGAGATTTATCTTTGAATTTTAAATTGAATGATAAAATGCATAGATTGCTTCCAAATTTATCTTGTTGTAATCATGTATAATTATGAGATCACAGGTATATGTTTTTGTTTCCTTTTCTGTCATTAAAACCTACGTTGTCAATACATGTTCTGAATTTATTTAGAACAATCATAAGGTTCATTGCAGATTTCTCTCTTGGACATGGCAGTTGGATGTTCACCACTCATGCATATGCTTGGATACACCTCACTAATTCACTGACAGGATAGTTTATTTGTATTTTTCTATCATTTACATATCATTGAAACTAGAATGTATGGTTCATCTTTGACTATCCACATGTTCACGTTTCATTAAATTTTTTTGCAAGATTATTTACATTTATAAAAGAAAAACAATAAATATTTTTATGTGCTTTCTTTATCTGCTTCCTAGAAGCAATCATTTTTCACATCAATTTTCGTAAGCTTCGATTAAAACTTGCATCTTGTAAATCATGTAAATAAACAAGACTTGTATATCTTCTTCTTAAATACAACTACTATAGTTACATTTGAACATATGTACATATATATAGTGTGTTTAGTAATTAGTTAGTTATATCTCTCTTTTATTCGTTTCTTTTAGGATTCTTAGATTGGCTAACGGAGCCATTAAACTCGTCAGAATGAGTTACACCAAACGGCTTGGGTTATTTAGACAACCCCGGACCGAACTCACTCTTCCAGTTGAAGGATGGTCAATTTTGCCCGTCAACAGACCTGTAATTATTTTTGCAGAGATTGGATTACTATGCCATGAGGTCGATAGTGGGACCAATTTGTCACAGATGACTTTGTTTTGGGATGACTTCATAGTGCAACAAGGTGAGGGGCGACCTTGCCTTGGTATGATATTGTTGTGTGGATGGGTTGAATTGGGGAGTCAAAGTACGAACACACCAATAGGTTCGAAGTGCATCACTTATACATTGTGGAGGATATCCTTGACGAAGATCAAACAATGGAAACAATAGTGAGGAAAGGGTGGACAATTTCCTTAGTCTTTGAGGTTGGAAAGGGTCATGGAAGTTGTGGACATAAAAGACTAAGTTTGAGCATGAGGATGTGCATGCTCGTGGATGGTAGATTATAACATGAAGATATTTCTTGGACGTGGGAGTTTCTCTGGTCTTTAAGGGTGAAGCCTAACCATTCCAAGGCATATAGAGCTAGACAAAGAAGCATGTTCGACTGATGAAGTAGTGGGGTAAACACAGTTTGGACGTACAATTCTTGGTGCATATATTGGCTTACTATGCCATGAGGTGGACAGTGGATTCAAGTTGTCATGGATGACTTTGTTTTGGGATGAATTCATAATGCGACAAGGTGAGGGGAAACCTTGCCTTGTTCTGAGATTGTTGTGCAAATGGATTGAATTGGGAAGTCAAAGTACAAACGCACCAATAGGTTCAAAGTGCATCACTTAGACATTATGGAGGATATCCTTGAAGAAGATCAGACAATGGAAACAATAGTGAGGAAAGGGTGGACACTTTCCTTAGTCTTTGAGGTTGTATAGGGTGATGGAAGTTGCAGACATAAAAGACTACATTCAAGCATGAGGATGTGCATGCTCGTGGATTGGGCACGTCGGTTGGATTAGCTACCCAACTAGTTCGATATGGGGGTTTTGACAATGTGCGGAGGCATGGAATTGAGTTGAATTATGGTCACAACATCAATATCATAGGTGTTAGCACATAGATTTGTAGGGGTAAAAAAGAACCACTTTGGTTTTGTTTTTGAGTCACACCTTTGATCCTTACATCATTACCGTGACATGTCACCTCTCAGTTGTATAAAAGGATCTCTTTGTCATCATCCATTTGTTTAAATGTCAAGTTAAAGATAGTTGTATGTGCTTCCAACTCACTAGGAGAGTTTGTTGTGTACTCAAGTGCTCCATTCATTCATTTCCATCGTTACCTTTTTGTTATGCTAAGGGTTTTCATTGTTTTCAGAGCCTATTTTTTAACAAATTTTCAGGGATTAGGTCTTTGGAAATCCTAACAGTCTCCTCGAAGAATGCAAATCTTGTTTGAATAAGGCGTTGCGAACTAGTGACAGGAGTTGTGAACTTCACTGTGAATTGGCTAAAGGAGAGAGTTGGAGGTTGAACAGCTTGCAGACACCTCTGTGATAGTTCAAAGATGTCAGCATCAAGCCTAGATCCACTTGGTACTCCATGAGAGTGTTCATCATGTTTGAGGGTTGAGAAAGGGGTTTTGGATGGTTTTCATATTGGCACTGCGAACTGTGTTGCAAACACTGTGTTCTAGGACTTCTAAAACTTTCATCTTTTGCACCCTTTCAAATTCAGCCTTAGTCGATTATATATCAAGATAATGGAGTTTTGCAACATGTCTGGACTCCTAACATAAGTTTTGAGGTGTTAAATCTTTGAAAAAATAAAATAGGCTGCTACAGGAAATTTCGCAGCATCGACGCTGTGAATTCGTATTTTTGACAGTTTTTAAGAAATTAACACACAACAGAGGACGTTTTTGCTCATAAATTTTTATTTCCAATGTGGGTTCCTATGAAATTTGGTGTGGAGGTAACCCATGGTGTTTTGGACTTGCTAAAACAAATTCATCCTGAACCAGTTCGTATTTTTGGAGAAAATCTAAAAACATCACCTACAGGAAAGTTCGCAGCGCATGTTGTCATAGGCACTGCAAACTCTAATAGTTTGACAAATTCAAGCGATGGGAAGGTTTCCAGCTATGAAGGAAGGTTAGAATGGTCTCCTAGGAATTAGTTTGATATGAGGGACATGTGTTCTATCTCCAAATCAATCAGGATGACATGCTTCAAGAGACATTTATCACAATAGGCAAGATCCTGGAATATAGGAATTTGTTAGGCTTTTGTTGGAATCTTTTGTAACAAGCTCCTAAATGGAGGATAATCCTATGTAACTCCTTGGTTTTGACCTCCTTAGGCTAGATAGATATTATTCACTATAAATGAAATGGTTTTTTATGAGAAAAGGGTTGGATTCATTATCCAAGAGAGGAGAGAGTTGGAGGAGCAATTTTAGTTGCTCATTTGTAAGCCTGAGGGCTTGTTTGTAATGGCATTTTATGCCATTAAATATTCATGAGAAATGTTATCAAATTGTCTTCTTTGTTTTCCCATTTCTTGCTTGAATATATTGTAGGCTCTGAGGATCATAGCTTCCATTGATTGATGGATTCATGAACAACATAGGATCTGTTGTAGCTTGCCCATTAAATCATTATTCATTGTTTAATCAATCTTTATCTATTTCCATAAATGATTTTTATACAAAGGATGTTCTTTTTTTTGTCATATTCACCATGATTCTACTCATCATTATATATCTCTTTGTCTTATATACATCTTGATTGTCTTTGATATGTAGGATGTTATGACTCCATGCCCAATGGAATGTCTCTGCAAACATTTTTCTTCCCTCTCCCTTTCTTTCCTACTCTTGTTGATCCACCTACTCAAACCAATTAAATCCATTTATATTTTGATGGGTACTAGCCTTACACCTACAACAATCTAGGTGTGACTTCTAGTGCTAACATTTTTGGCGTCGTTGTTGGGGATGGAAGTGAAGAAATCTTCCTTGGGAGAACAACAACGATCAGATCCAAATCTTGATGGTAGACAGGAGCAGGACACCAGCTTGACTGCAATCTTTTACCTGGCGACTCCAGCTTCATCATAGATGAATCTATGGGTAACTCCACTAGTTTGAAATGGAAAAGATTATTTTTGATAGGTATGCATTTTTTTATTTCTCAAATATATCTAGTTTTCCAAACCCCGTGCCTGATAGAAGTGAATGGGAAGGTTTCCTTCCTAGGTTTAGAGGGGAAAATTGGGAAATGTCAGCTGAGTTTTTACTAGATTTTCAAGAGTGCATACTTAAGCTGAAAGTTGTACATGAAGATCTCCTCATCAAATTGTTTACATACTCTTTATATGGAGAAACTCATGATTGGTGTAGATCACTCTCGGTTGTTTGTATTACTTCACTAAGACATTTTCATCATGCATTTCATTTGTTTTGCAAAGAGAAATTTGTAGCTGATTTCCTTTATCAAGAATGTTGTTATTTAATTGATTTGTTGAGTCAAGGATCAAATAGTCATAAAGAGTATGCTATAGTAGAAGACACTTTTCATTATGATCAAGAGGTTGATGATCTTCAAAGTGATATCTAGAATGTAGATACTTTTAACATTGTATCAAATGTATCTTTTGTTTTAAGTTGTCATGAAAATCAAATTGTTTCCTTTGAGTATTTGAATGATAATGAGCAGATTGATATATCGGCAGTTTTGATTCTGAGACATGGGAATACAATGAAGGAGATAAGGAAGAATTGCAGTAGCAGTTGGAATTCTCTTTATCACCTATTGATGAGCAGAAAAATCCAAGGATCAGCAAGGAAATGTCTATCATTTCTATACATGCACTTGCAACAAACATCAAACAACATATGAGTAGTTGTAAAGTATATGAGGACCATCATTCTATTGATGAATCAACCTTCATAGAGGAGAAAGATGGTTTTCTTAACCCAATAGAAATGTCTATTCATAAGTTTCATGATCATGTGGATTTTTACATAGAGTTATATTTTTCAAAGGTTTATAATGATCCAGTTGTTGGTATGATTTCAGATCATAGTTGTAAGTATACATTGCTTACTAACCTCTTGCTGCAAGCTTCATATCACTTGAAAATTATTTTGAACAGTTACATGGAAGGAGTTATTTTCATCAATTTGATACTCACCTGGCTTCATTGGAAGTATGACTTCAATTAAGAAAAGAAGATCAATTGGATAGATTAGTGTAGGAATGTATACAAATAAGATTGTTATGCAAGATTTTGGTTTGCAGTGAGTGTTTTTCAGTTTTCAATAAATTATCAAAGGTTCTCTCAAGACATAGACAGAGTAAATATTGCAGAGATGGGATGGATAAGGCATTGGAATTGGATGTTCTTGGAAGCTCACATAGAGCATGCCATCCCTTGTGGAGCTAGATGTTAGCACAAAGAATTGTAGGGGTAAAAAAGAACCACTTTGGTTTTGTCTTTTAGTCACACTGTTGATCCTTATATCATTACCATGACATGTAACCTCTCAGTTGTATAAAAGGCTCTCTTTTTCATCATCCATCTATTTAAATGTCAAGTTAAAGATATTTGTATGTGTTTCCAACTCACTATGAGAGTTTGCAGCGTACTCAAATGCTCCATTCATTCATTGGTCATTACCTTTTTGTCATGCTAAGGGATTTCATTGTTTTCAGAGCCTATTTTTTAACAAATTTTCAGCGATCAGGTATTTGGACATCCTAACAGTCTCCTCTAAGCATGAAAATATTGTTTGAATCAGGCGCTGCGAATTGGTGACAGGCACTGCGAACTTCGTTGCAAACTGGCTGAAGGAGAGAGTTGGAGGTTGGACAGCTTCCAGGCACCTCTCTGTTAATTCAAAGATGCCAGCACCAAGCCTAGATCCACCTGGTATGCCATGAGAGTGTTCATCATGTTTTAGGGTTGATAAAGGGGTTTTGTTTAGTTTTCATATTGGTGTTGCGAATTGTACTGCAAACACTTTGTTCTAGGAATGATGAAACTTTCATCTTTTGCATCCTTTCAAATTCATCCTTAAACGATTATATATCAAGATAATGGAGTTTTGCAGCATGTATTGACTCATGACATAATTTTTGAGGTGTTGAAGCTTTGAAAAAATAAAACAGGTTGCTACAATAAATTTCGCAATGTCGACGATGCGAACTAGTATTTTTGACAGTTTTTATGAAATTAGCACACAACAAAAGATGCTTTTTCTCATAACTTTTGATTTCCAAAATGGGTTCCTCTAAAATTTGGTGTGGAGGTAAACCATCATGTTTCGGAATTTCTAAAAAAAATTCAACCTGACCCAGTTCGTATTTTTGGAGAAAAGATAAAAAAAAATCACCTACAGGAAAGTTCGTAGCACGTGTTGTCAGAGGTGCTGCTAACTCTAACAATTTGAAAAATTCGAGCTATGGGAAGGCTTCCAGCTGTGAAGGAAGGTTTGAATGGTCTCCTAGGAATTATTTTTATGTGAGGGATATGTGTTCCATCTCCAAATCAATCAGGATGACATGTTTCAAGAGGCATTTATCACAATAGGCAAGATCCTAGAAAATAGGAATTTTTTAAGCTTTTGTTGGAATCTTTTGTAACAAGACTCCCTAATGGAGGAGGATCCTATGTAAATCCTTGGTTTCAACATCCTTAGGGTAGACAGATATTATTCACTATAAATGAAATAGTTTTTGATGAAAAAAGGGTTGGATTCATTATCCAAGAGAGGAGAGAGTTGTTGGAGAAGTTTTAGTTGCTCATTTGTAAGCATGAGGGCCTGTTTGTAATGACATTTTATGCCATTAAAGATTCATGAGATTTGTTATCAGATTGTCTTCTTTGTTTTCCCATTTCTTTGTTATCTTCTTGCTTGAATATATTGTAGGTTCTGAGGATCATAGCTTCCATTGATTGATGGATTCATGAACAACAAAGGATTTGTTGTAGCTTTCCCATTAAATCATTGTTCATTGTTTAAGCACTCTTTAGTTGTTTGCAGAAATGATTTTTGCACAATGGATGTTC
The DNA here is from genome assembly GCA_032191745.1 of Picea mariana. Classification (NCBI taxonomy): domain Eukaryota; kingdom Viridiplantae; phylum Streptophyta; class Pinopsida; order Pinales; family Pinaceae; genus Picea; species Picea mariana. Next base: position 20,162 of record JASDQU010373378.1, on the reverse strand, counting down.
TTCCTTTTGTCATATTCACCATGCTTCTACTCATTGTTATATATCTCTTTTTCCGATATACAATTTGATTTCCTTTGATCTGTAGGATGTTATGACTCCATGCCCAATGGAATGCCTCTACAAACATTTTATTGCCCTCTCCCTTTATTTCCTAGTCTTGTTGATCGAACTAATCAAACCAATTAAATCAATTTATATTATGATGGCTACTAGGCTTACACCTACATCAGTCTAGGTGTGACTTCTAGTGCTAACAATAGGAGTTCAACACTTAGGAAAAAAATTTAAGTGAAGTGGGAAGCAGTCAGTGGTAGCAGACAAAGATAGCAATAGTAGAACCAAACAACAACAAGGAAACAACATTAAATCGATATAGTGTAGTAGAGTTGGGTAATATTCATCCTTGGAGTTGGGTGAAGTGACTGTATTGACTCAGACAATAGATTGTGTGGAATTGGGTGAAATACAGTTTGGTTTGTTTGTGGAAAATTTGGGGATTCTACTTGGCACGAAACTTAGGGTTTCCAGCAGACTTAGTTGTGATGGGGGGCACAAGTTCAGGTGGAGACATGGAGATCACATATTTTTTGTATGTTGATGAGGATGGAAATGAATTGAAGTGGGGGAGGATGTAAGGTATTCAACTAGATGAGCATGGAGACCCTCTCCCAAGTCCTCAAGGAGACAAAACTTGGGGTTTCTCTAGCACCCAAATGTTGCACTACTCAGGAAAGTGGGTGCCTTGGGAATGTGAATGTGCCAAGGGGATTTCCCAAGTATGAAATGACCAAGAGATTGGGGTACATCGACATGAGGGGTACACCAAGGCTGGGGCATGTCGGTCCCAAGGGGCATGGTGGTGACGAGCACATGGGTTCGTTTAAGTGATCAGGTCCATGAAGGGGCATGAAAATTCATTTGAGCAACCAGGTCCGCGAAGGGGCGTGACTATTCATTTGAGCGAACAGGTTCGTGAAGGGAAATGGTGATTCGTTTGAGCATGATGGTTCATGAAGGGGCACAACACGCCCAAACGACATGACGATTCACGATGGTGACCTTTGGATTCCATATAAGAGAATAAGGGCACACAAATAAGAGAGGTATATTTGAAGAACAAGGAGAGAAAGATCAACCCTATGATTTTGAGGAAAATTTAGGCGATGAGGGGCGAGCTCCCTCAAGGAGCCAAGTCACTCCACATGGGAGGACTTGTGATGCCTTGAGGTGATTTTGTGGGCAAAGTTGGGGTGACCTTCATTTGGGCTGAGTTTGGGGGAAGTCTTCTCATAGGTTTGAGCAGGCATGCTAAGAGATAGAACTGTAGGTCTGTGTGAAATATTGCAATGGAGAAGAGATGGTGCATTTGTGGTGGATGCACCTTTGGGTTGCTCTACAGAAGTTGTGAAAGATGTTACGATGGATGAGTATTGATGTGACCAATCTATGTATGAGTGTCTTGGTGAGGTGAGGTGAGTTGTGTGACTCTGACCAAGTTGTAAACCAAGCCAATAGTGCTCCTATTGTAACAGTTTTTCAATAATAAGACTTAGTCGGGTGTTAGGCATGGCTTGTGCCACCAACACTATATGTGTTTCTCTTGTTTGTTTCGCAAGTGTTCTCTTCATTTCATGGATGTACGCTTATATATGACTAGGTGTTAAGTTTTTAACAATTTTCTAAGTATACAAGAGTTTCACTAGAGTAGGAGTGTGACTCATTGATAGTCTATAATGGAGTATGGGTATGCTTTAGGTGAAGAAGCGTAGTCTGGACGAAGTATCCTTGGTTTTTCTGAGCATATAAGTGAGAAACATCACGGTGCCATATGCCCTCAAGAGGTGCATGATTGCAAGATTCGTTTAGATACACTTTATACTACAAAAATTTGTTACACATAACTATTCTTTCACTCACAAAACAACTGCCCCAATAACAACTATTAACTAAAATTTATGTTAAAAAATTAACATTTTTAAAAATGGTTTAAAAAGATCATAATCCATCATGAAATTAGCATTCTAAAAATTATTTGGAACAAGTCATAATCTACTTCACCATCCATTGTTCACATTATTATATCGCATACTATACCTATCACTTTAGCATTGTCACCAAGCATAACAAAGATTATGTTGGCCTATTAACATCACATATAGGGACCACATAAGAATACCAAATCATTACCAGTTCTTCCTTAAGAGTGGTGCACCAATTGAAATGTGCTACTTTTATTTAACAAAGTGCACAATCTTTAAAATGAAATGGTTTACCATTTTAAATCTTGACAAAAGGATTTGTAAGACAAGTTTAATTTAAATCTACATATAAGTTAGAAAAATGCAAAAACAAATATGGGAATTTTAGTTTAAGTTATTAATATATGTATAAATTAAAAGTATTTGAGGTAAGATGTTAAATTGTAATTGGGATAATATTTTTTCTCATGTATAATATTAAGGTTAGATGCCACTTGAAAGTATATGACCTCACTGGAGATATCCTCAGTGATGACCACAAGGGATAGTGCCTTTCTTTCAAATATTTTCTAGGCTAAAACCACCTCTTGGTCTTGGAATAAGACATAAACTACTTATGATTTCTTAAGATCTCATATTCTTTTGACATAAGGAAATAGGTTAATGACCCAAGACCTAGAGGCATCTGGCAGGAGTGAAAGTTTGCTCACTTATGGACCACCACTAGGTTATTTAAGGTGGCATGGTTTTCCTTGAATAAAGATGATGAGTTAGCACACATTTGTGGATAGTATCCAATTATGGTTGTCCTCACTCTCGGTTGACAACTGAGTTATGATAGGATTTTCCTCCTTCAGGATTTTTTTTTAAAAACAAGAAAAAGAAAAAAAAGAGTAGCTATGTGAAATTGTATGAATAACACAAAGTTTCTAAATGTTAGTTTTTTCTTGTTGTGAAAGTGTTTTCATTTAGTTAGGAGAATCCTTCATGATATGTGAAGGGCTTGCGATCTTCTATCTCCTTCATTTTTTTTTACTTACATTTGAAGAACTTAGTTGGCACATGTGGTGTATTTGGTATTTTCTACAAGGGCACACTTATTGAGGAGGAACACTAGAGTTGAGAAGCCATTGATTGGAGGGGGCACCATATTGGATGAGTGATTCTTGACATGTGAACACTTAGCTTGGAGGGTGCACCATCTTGGGGTTTTGACAAACCCTAGTGTAGCATGTGGACAACTTTATTTTAGGAGTGTTCCATGTAGGGGTTTGTTTGTTGACTTATCCTAGGGTTCCTTATGGACTAGTCCATGTTTTATTGTTGGCCTCTGTCACCTTTGTCTATATAAATTAAGGTTTGAGTGGGTTATTTTTTATAAATTAGTGCTATCATAACATCATCATTAACATTTGTATGATTCCTTGTGTCATCTCCTTTTTTTTCCTTTTACATGGTCTCCTTAAAGCACATGTCATAAAATCATGTGGCACTTACCATTCTTAGGATGACGACAAGATGTAGAATGTATCAAGACATTGTAAGGAAATTAGAATCCTTATGTTATAAAATTCACATAGGTCATATGAGTAGCTTAGGCATCCCTTGTAATCCCCAACTACTTCATTGGTCCACCTATTCAAAATATTCCTAGTATTAAGAGTGACCTCTCTTGTTTCCCTATTTTCTCTCCTCTATGAGTCAATATTTTGGGCTCTTCATATGGGGCATTCATAAGAAATTATATACCTTGTACTTATCACACCTCACAAAGGTTGCATCAACACATGCAAAGGAAAACTAGCAGTACAAGTCATCATTATCGATTTGTGATAAACAACAATATACACCATGAGCTAGGGTCCAATTTTATAGAACAGTGGTAGCCCAAGTTCATCATGTCCCATTGAAGGTTACCTTATGTCATATTGTATTCCATCTAGGTAACTATGGATATGTAAACATGTATTATTTGACATGATAAGTAGCATCATAGGATCACTACATGATAGTATGATTTTCTCAATATTATAGACATTGCAGTCAAGAAAATCCTAATAGATCGAGGAAGGTTGGTGGTAATATTAGAAGGTTAAGAATTCCCAACAACCCCCACCACCCCCCTGCCTTTATGGTATACTAATTAAAAAACTATTGAATTTTACAAGCTTCCACACTTAAGGGAACAACCACATCACTATCATGTCCCTCTCACACTTGACCGTAGTGATATTTATTTCAAATGCCCATGTTTCTTGCCTCAAATTTTCAAGTGGTAAAAACATACTTAACATTTACATTGATTTTAAAGAAGCATAGAGAAAACCTATGTAGCATTTATATTGATTGTGCACCAACATATAAAACCATTAACACGATATTTTGGCATATTCACTATAAATTAACTACTTTCATTTTCTTAATATCCGTAAACCCTATATGTAAACCCCTCAACAGTGTCACATATTAGACTTCAAGAAAACCTTTCCAATAAACAAAATGCACAAAATACTCTCAACATAGGTTTAATACATACAATTAATTCACATAAATATAGAATACATCCACTGTACTAAAAACAAAAAAAAACAATCAACTTGAGCAAGAATGACAAACAACACATCAAAAATGCAATGCAAAATCCATGTACTAGAATGTTTCAATGAAACACATGACTATGGTACCACATAGGCACAACTCAATTTCCAAAACAATAATTCTAATGGCACATTCAAAACACATAATAGTAAATTGTTCTATCCCCTCAAAACCAAAAATTTATCAACACACCTAGACGCTATCGGACCATCATACATAGACTCTCCCTTACAACCACAAAATGATAACTGATAAATCCAAGAAATCATATATTTGGTTGTTTAGGATTGAAATAAACTACATGCATCAAGGTTTCATCCTCTACAACCATCCCACAAGCATGGATGATGTAAAAAATGGAGGAAGACAATCAACTATGTATCATAAACACTTAGTCATGCATATAATATAGCTAACTAAGATTATCTTTTGTGAAACAAATTCATCACTTAGTCATGCATACATTGTAGCTGAAAAATATTGTCTTTTATGCAACACAGTTATCCCACAATGGTTGCTTCCCTTGCACCCCTTCTCTCTATATATTATAATTTCCTTCCAACCCCTTCACACCCAATTTGCACCAATTTCCATTAATCGGTCCCTTCAAACCTCTCAACCTCAAAAATATGTTGTACTTTCAATAAAAATAAATCCACCCATGGGAATATGCCACCAACATCATTCTTAACAATGTAATTCCCATCACTAAATACCCTCAACAATCCTCTTATATTCACATATTTGAACATGCAATGCATCCTATAATGAAAAAAAATAAGAATTATACCTCATAACAATATAATCTATTCCCCTCAATTGAACTATTGAAACCCAAAAACACTTGATATGCTAAAGAAGGAAAATTAACACATATACCCTATACTTTGAAAACAAGGATTGAATTTATTCCAAAAGAATGCTAATAGTTAAAAAGAATGCCACCTATTGACATGGGAAAATGTTCGTTGTCAACTTCACAATCTTACTCAATGAAAGGGCCCAATTAGAATTTCCTCCATTAAATGGTGAATCCTCCTATTATGGCCTGACTACTATAATATGGGTATGAGAAATTAAATTCAACTAACATGCACATGTAATAATGCAATATGATATGTAGCTAAATAAATATTGGCTAGGAGCGGTAATAATAGCTAGAAACACAACTAATCACAAGGCAGATAGTCTGCTACTGCCATTAGAAATGACCTTGAATCAAACCCTCCCAACTCCCTCCCAAAGTGGAATGATCCAATTGTCGAGAACACTTCCCTGTCATAAAATCAACAAGCTGAAATGAAATAAGATTAATCGTATAACACAAGTAATAATAGTCTAATATTGACACATATGAATAATTAGACGTTTTGAGTAATTGAGAATATTCTATAAGCTACCAAGAAACTCCCTATTTCATATTAGATTGTTCGCAACTTAAAATAAGCAAGAATAAACACTATCAAAAGAGAATAATACACAAGCTATAATGCTCACACCTACAAGTACACCTAGATACAACTCTACAAGGGTATAAGTACTAGCTAATAATGGCCTCCTTATTAGCATACAAAGATAGCTTACAATGCCCCAAAAAATCCTTTTCTTGATTTCAATGTTTCTATTTATAAAATTTGTATATGGCTCTTGACCTTCTAGTTTATTGACTCTTGGCTATCCTAGAGTCTTCAAATTCTTGGGCTCTCCAACCTTACACAACGTTGTCCTTATCCTCTTGGTGAATATGAGGATATACTTAATTAAATTTTCCAATATTACAAAATTTGTCCATTAATCATGAATCTTTTAACAAATAAATTTGTCCTTTTGTGAATAAATGCTAAACAAAGAGTCACATGACTTTCAGGAAATGACTTGATTTGTTGCACTTTTCCTAGTCTATTTTAGATTTTTAGGTTTGATACTTGCAAATACATGTCTTCTTCCTTAATTGGTTTGGATACTTGCACTCCAATGGCGATCCTTACTTCGATCTTATCTTCATTTTCTTAGTCTTACTTAAATGGATGTTACATAGTCTTTGCATATGCTTGATCCAAAATGGATCATTATATATTTTTTCATCTATAAGTTTTTACTCCAGGTGGAAAATTTGGATTTATTGGCTTGTAGGGCCCATTTTAAGGGAAAGACTCTCTTTGGTGATTTAGGGTCCATAAAATTTTGGAACTTGTTTGAGGCCTTAAATGACTAATTTTTGGGGACAAAACTTCATAAAACAAATTTCCAACCTCTCAACATTCTTCTACATATCAAGATATTTCCAACAACGCAAATATCACCTCAACTGTAGTTTGCATGAAGAAATTATTTCACTTGAAAGTTGACCTATCATGTTGACCATCATAATACCAGAAGAATCATGGGAAGTATAAATAATTTTGCCTTGTTGTTCTTAAGAGAAGAAAAGAAACAAGTATAAGGAAACAAGTTGGATATGAAGGAAACCTTGGAAGGATGCAGTGGCAAGCAACACCAACAACTACAACAACTAATTGAATCCACAAGGAAGTGTTTCAAGAGCCTCAGGGACCACCACCCAAGCAAGAGGTTGAACATGAGATTTAGTTGTTGTAGTAGTCACCACTGCCTAACATTTGGCTATATAGGCAGTCCATCATCGAAGCAAATGAAGTAAATAAGCAACTGCAACAATTGTTGGAGTAGGGAGTCATTAGACCTAGTACATCTTCATGTGGCTCACCCATCAACATGGTGCCAAAGAAAGATGGAGAATGAGCACTAGCTATCGTTCCCTGAACAATATCGCCATCAAGAATATATATCCTTTTCCAAGGATTCATTACTTGTTGGATAAAATACAACAAGCGAAATTATTCACCAAGTTGGACCTCAAATCAGGTTACCATCAAGTAAGGAACAAAGCAGAAGAAGTGTGGAAGATAACATTAAAAACAAGACAAGGTTTGTATGAGTGGTTAGTAATGCCTTTTGGATTATGCAATGCACCTACAAAATTTATGAGACTAATGAATTATATGTTATTCCCCTTCATTGACTATTTTGTAAGAGTATATCTAGATGACATACTATTTTTTATCAATACTTGGAAAGTGAACTTATCACATGTGACGCAGGTACTAGAAACCTTATGAAATAATCAGTTAATTTTCAACTTGTAGAAATGTGAGTTTGGAAAGACTTCATTGATATATATTGGACACATGATCATAGGAGGATAACTGAGAGTAGATCCAGATAATATAGCATCCATCACCCAATGGCCTATTCCCACCAACATGACAGAGGTCGGGAGTTTCATGGAGCAAATCAGTATATGAGAAATTTCATTGTAAACTTCTCCATGATAGCAGCTCCATCTCACTCCTTGACCACCAAAGGAAAGATATTTCATTGGGGTAAGACACGACAAAGAGAATTTGAAGACTTGAAAAATAAAATAAGCAATGCTCTATTCTTAGCCGTGCCAAATTTATAGCGACCCTTTGAGCAAGAGATTGATGTTAGTGGGTATGCATTAGGAGCAGTACTCATGCAAAGAGGAAGGCATGTATGCTACCATTCATAATATTTTCGTGGAGAAGTTCTTGACCACCCCATGTATGATAAGAAGCTCTTTGCAACTGTACAAGCAGTGAAGAAGTGGAAGAATTATCTCTTGGGAAAAGAGACCATCATACACATGGATCATCAGCCCCTTCAATATCTGCAAAGTCATAGCAAGATGCAATAGGCGAGGCAATACAAGTGGTTATTTTTCTTGCGACAATTTCATTTACTGATTAATTACAAAGGAGACAGAAATAGACTAGTAGGCATGCTCTGTCTACCACCACTAAAGAAGATTGCAACAATTGGAATGATAATGCAACTTGATCCTTTCACTCATGAACTTTTGAGTGAATACTATAAGGGATATGGGATTTTAGAGGAGTCTACAAGCATGTGAAGGAGAGTTCAGTCACTACAATGGAAGGAAACAAATACCACCTCCAAGATGTGTTATTATAAAATTTAGACAAACTATGCATACCCCAGAACAAAAGAATTCAATTGATGAGAGAAGCACACACTTCTAGAGTTGCTGGGAATTTTGGTATGACAAATCCAATAGATAATTTGCAACGATATGTGTATTTGTAGAATATGCAGGAGGAGGTGGAAAATTTTATTAGAGGTTACATTCTTTGCAGCACTATCAAGACAAGAAACCAAAAACGTGGCTTGTACATGCCACTGTCACTACCAAGTAGGCCTTGGGAGAGCATCTCCGTGGATTTTGTTGAAGGTTTTCCTATGATTTGTAGAGGCCATGAATACTTGTTTTTCATGGTAGACCGCTTCAAAAAAATGTGTGTGCTCATTCCATGTAATAATACAATCTAGGGATGAGAGGCAGTTGAACTATTCTTTAGCCATGTTTGTGTACATTTCAGATTTCCAACCTATATCATATTTGATTGAGATGGAATGTTCTTGGGTAGATTTTGGATCACGCTTTAGAAAAGAATGGATACCAAGTTGAAGTATTCCACTACTTTTAATCCTCATACTAATGAAAAAACCGATGTTATTAACAAGATGATGGTACAATTGTTGAGAGGCTATAATAGAAAACATCCAAAGACTTGGGACGAAACACTAGTCTAAATTTAACACACCTACAACAGGGCACTCCATTATTCCACCAATAAGCATCCTTTCAATACCTATTTTGGTTATTTACCTCCTTTTCCATTTGATATTGTCTATGGACAACAAAAGGAAGATTGAGGGGTGCAACAAGATGAATGGAAGGAAAGAACATCCATTGAAAAGATCAAGAAGATACATCTAAGGGTTTAGGAGTAGCTTGAGAAGAACCAACAGTTGTATAAAGCTAGGCATGGTCGGCATAGGGAGGATCACATATTCTATGTTGGAGACAAGGTGTGGCTCTATCTCTATAAGGAATGATTGAAAGGAGAAAAAAAGAAACTCATACCCCTTAGATACGAACCATTTGACATCATTGTGCAAGTGACTGAGAACACCTTTAGGCTGAAACTTCCTCCTTATATGCAAACTAGTTTGGTGGTGAACATGGAATATTTGAAGTTGTTCGAACCTTCCATTCTAGATGAGGAGAAATAACATCAGGTTCTTTGTATTGTTCAAGACCTTGCACCTCATGCTCTAGAAGAGTTGGAGGAAGACATAGTTATGTAGCACAAGGAGTGGGTAACTCACAAAGAACAACAAGAAATGTGGAAGATTGGTATGAAAGGACAGACTCTGAGGAAAGTGAAGTGGTATGAGAGGAACCAAATTGAAATTAAGTTACCTCATCTATCCTTGGCATATTGGGGACCAAAATCCTCCCAATGGGGAGGTGTGATCCAAATCGGATCCGAACAAGAACAATTGGATATAGGCACAAACTCCAGAACGATCAACATGGGAAATGTTTAACATTGTGGAAAATGAAGGAGATCAACTTGTTGGCGTGAAGGGACCCATGCCATCACAATTGATGTATACTCTTTTATTCAATGTATTCTAAGTCAAACATATGAGATGTGGATTCAGGTGGTATATTGGTGTACATAAAGAAATAATGTATTAAGAAAATATGAGACATTCTCACCCTAGGAGAAAATACAAAAAAGGGGGGGGGAGGAGAAGAAACTCACTTGGGAGAAGTTGAAGCTCCTTCCAACTGAAGCCAGTCTCATGTATTAATGAAGTTTATGGACAAATAAGCATATTCACATGTGTTTATTGGAGCTGGAAGGAGCTGAAGCCGAAACTTCCAACTATCCTTCCAGTTGACCCAGTCTCATGTATCTCATTTTCCCACAAGGAAATAAGGGTTCTTTGGCTATGAATGAAGTGAGTAGACTGCCCAGAATTCATAGAGGACTATAGAGATGAACTCGAGATACTGTGACTTTCCCATTACTACATAATAAAAAGCTTGGCCAAAGCCAATTGAAATTTTGTTTTCCCATTTGGCTCTCCAGGGTGAATTCTGAGTTTATGTGGTTTTATTGTTATGTGAGTTTCATTGTCTATGAGTGGAAATGGTGTGCATTGTAATTTAAATGGTAAATGGTGTGCACTATAATTTAATGGTTTTCTATGCATTGTTTTAGTACAAAGAAATTTGTGCCAGTTATGACTTGATTTTGTTTTTCCATGGGTACGATTCTCATGGGCCAGAAAGCTAGTCCATCCATTCTTTAACCATACTCGTACATCCATTTTGAAATTCGAAATTAATGTCTCTCCTTCCCTAGTTGTTGCTATTTACTTGGAAGTTTTTAATTTATTTTTACTAATTGTTGGAGGAATTTATCTCACTCCCATAGTCAAATTTGTTGTTGGCTAGTGTCTATGTTTTCCCACAAGATGTACCTTACATTTTTATCATTGTTGGGGCATTTTTCCTTTTCCCATAGGTTTTATAAAGACCATACTATGTATTATAGTTTTGTTTGGTCTTTGTTCTTTGCCTGTGAGCCAGATACAATGATCCAAAAATCCTTAGATGTAAAAATAACTCTTAAATGCACATAAACATCCAACCAAATTCGGTAAAAGAAGATCGCTTGACTATTTGCAAAAACACATGTGAATATGCTTATTTATCCATAAACTTCATTATTATTGATGAATAACTTGAAGAATAATGAGATAATACAACAGAAAATAAAAGAACTCCAATTACATATATGGATGACATATGACATGTTTTTCTATGCAACACATAAACTTATGCAATTTTGACATGCACTTCTATGTAGTCTGTACTATAGTGTACCTCGGGATCTGTGCATACTTTTGGATCCATGCACATTGGCATGTGTCCAAGTCTTGGGATCCTTTCCCATTAAATAGGCCGTGGGCCCAAACCGTACCCCAAACTCCACGACATTAAAGATAATTGTTTGTTTGTTGGATTTTTATAACAAGCGTTATATTTGGCATAGTGGTTAGTGGAGGTTATGGTAAGTCATTGGTTGGGCAAAAGGTCCAGGGTTCAAAACATATTGATCCTATATATGTGGTATATATCATGTTGTTGTTATAACATATGTTAATTCGTTGGTATATGGTTAGCCCATCCACAAATATGACACAGTTATATGGTATAGTATATGGAACAGGGGTTGGGGACTTAGCCCTCGGCCCCTTTGCCCTCCAAATAAACTTTTATAAAGCTTAAATAAAATTTACAACGTACATATGTTAAGAACTAATGTATGGAGAGTTGGCAATGGGGCTTGTGTAAGACCTTTCGGAGGTCGTGGGTTTGACCCCCATCAAGTCCCAAATATTTTTAATAAAGCGTACTAATATATACCAATGGGAGGTTGCCACATGGCAGTCTCTCATTGGATGAACCTTGCCACTTGTCAATATGTGATTAGTCCAACTGGATTGCACCTTGCCTAGTTAGTTGCCAACTCATCTGCCCAGACACTATATGGTCAGTCCATGTGGCACCTTGGGGTGTAGCCACATCATTGTGTGATGTGTCACCCTTGCATTGGTGACACGTGTCACCCTTTTTATACCCTTTAACTTTGACTTGTTTGACCAAACTTTGACCGCATGTAACTTATTGATACGAAATCTATTTGAGGTGGTTTTTGCATCTATGGAAAGATATCTCTGAGCTCTACGCAATGAAGTTTTTTTCAAGAGAATTTGAGAAAGTCAAATTTTGAGCATTTATGGGTCCTTCTAGTCCTCTATGATCATTTTGAATCCTCTTGGATCTTTATGAGCGTTCCTGGATCCTCCTGGATCATACCTCCCAACTGAAGAACTTTTGGACATCCAAAAGTATGGATTATTCATAAATGAAGTGAGAATGCTTTCGCCTCACTTGTCCAATATCATCCATCCATCCTGCTAATATAATGAACGCCTAACTCATCACAACCATAATGAATACTAAAACAACATTGTTGACCAAGTTAACCATTCCCTTAAATACACAAACTTTGTCATTCATTGTTGCAATATCTAACCATATTCCAATGATTAGTAATAAACTGATCAACAAAACTGAATATACAGATGTGAAAGAGAATGAACAATCAACATATTTCCCCTTCTTAATAGGAACAACATCAACCAAAGGACCTGTGTTACCTTCAATTGCAGGTTGTAAATATGGATCATGGATACTAGTATTAACTAACATGTGCCTTGTAGTGACAACTATCAAATTAGTCCCTATCTGATGATCTCTCACAATTAACTCAATCCCATCCTTGAAAATATGATACTTGTTTTGTTCCCTGTAGAAAATGTCCTTCCTACCATACAAGTATGGACTTCCCAAAACCATCTCGCAATTGTCAAGTGGAACCACGTTTAACTCTACCTCATCAATGAAAATGGAGGTGATCGCGAACTATAAATTGCATTGCTTAGTTACTTGTACCTGAGCATTATCACAAATCCAACCCAAAGAATATGGTCTTAAATGAGGCCTAGTTTCCAATCCCAAATTCTAAACAACTTACTCTAAAAAAAGATTCACTTGTGATCCACTATCAACAAGTGTATCAATCTTAGTATGCTTTGAGATAACTCGTAAATGAAACATGTCATTTCTCTTCCTTCAATCAAGGATTACATTAGCCTTTGAAGAATAAGTACACAAACTGAAACTTGCAACATAATATTCACCTTTGATGCCCATATCTATAACCTTAGTTTCATCCTTAGAATCTGATCCAAGATCCTAAACGATGGTCATGGTATTCTTTTTACCCTTTCTAGGTTGAGCTCACTCTGGTTTCAATTATGAATGAAACTTCCAAAAATAGTTCTCATCATGTCCTTTCTTCTTGCAGTGAGAACATGTAGGCTTTTTCTCTTCATCCTTCTTGATTGTAGTTGTCTTCTTACTCTTCCCTTTTTCCTTCAATTTCTCCTCGAATTCATGTGGCTCTCCTGACACATCCTCAACAACATGATTTCTTTGCTAGCTTCAATATGTGTATCATGTACTCATACTTCATCAATATTAGTAGGATCAAACATCAATATAGTATGGAAAAGATATGAGTGCATACCACCAATATACTTTAGAATAGTCTCAGTAGTATGTAATGGAATTCCCAAATATAACGCCTTCCTCTTAAATTCCTATGTATAAGATTGGAAATTTTGTGTTTTTCCTTGTCTTAAATGTTTCCAATCAATCATTGATGTTTTCATATAAGCTAATGGATAAAATTTCTTTCTTAAGGCATTAGTAAATTCAATCCAGGAAGAAATGATTTTACCATGTTGAATAATATCAACTTGTGTCCGACTCTCCCACAATATCAAAGTTGTGTCGCTCAGGCGAAGAGTAGTCAACTGTATCCTTGAAGTATCCTCTATGATTTTGTGTACTCTGCAATATACTTCAATCTTTTTGACCCAATTATCCAACTTCTTTGCATTCAACTCTCCATCATAAGTAGGAAAATCAAACTTTACATCTAGCTTTAACAAAGGCAGATCATGAGAAAGAGAACACTTATTAGAATGCTTCTTCCTCTTATGAGAAGAACATTCACTTTCATAGGAAGAATAATATGAGGAGGAGGAGGAGGGGGATGACAATGATGGGGATGAAGGAGACCCTAGAGTTTCTTGATCTTCTCCTTAAACTGGACCACCTTCATTCTAATGATGAGTTTCTCTCCTTCTTTCCAGGTCTTCCCACAATTCCTTAACCATATTTTTCATCTCAAGAAACATCCTTTGAAATTCCTTATCAGCCTCGGAAATAACTTTTTCAAGATCCATTTATGTCCTTCGAAATACATGTTCAGTCTCAAGATTAAATTCCTCAAGTGTTCCTTCACATCGCTTAGATTTGGACCTCATAAGAATTCACTTTCAAATACACGTCAAAACTAGCTCTGATACCAACTGGATACAAAAATCCTTAGATGTCAAAATAACTCTTAAATACACATAAATATCCGACCAGAATTGGTAAATAAAGATCGCTTGACTATTTGCAAAAACACATGTGAATATGCTTATTTGTCCATAAACTTCATTAATACTGATGAATAACTTGAAGAATAATGAGATAATACAACAGAAAATAAAAGAACTCAAATTACATATATGGATGACATATGTCACTTCATCTTCAAAGACCCTTTAGATAGTATGTGGTTGGGTATATTACAAAGGTGGTTGGGTATATTACAAAGGTGGTTGGGTATATTACAAATAGGTTGTTTGCAATCATATTTATATGTGTGGTTTTCTCTATTTCCCATCTCAATTGTTGAATTATCCACACTATATTTTGTTGTAATTTTAGCATAAGCTACCACAAATCAATATGTGTTGGCACACACTTTTCTTTTTTTTTCTTTCATCCATGAGGGAAGAAGCATGTGAGAATATGTTGGAAAAATCATTTTTTTGTCCTTTTTGTCCTTTTGTCATTTGTGTTTCAATTTATGTTCCAAGAGATCCTTGATTGAGCTTTATACCTCGATCAAGGTAAACACACCAATCAAGTTTTTTTACTTAACCCAGCATGAAATCAATCAAGGGTTTAATTAACCATTAATTGATGTCTTTTCAAATGTGTTCTAAAGTGCCTTATCTAAGTCTGTGTAATCCCTCAATCAAGGGTTTAAAAGTTAGGGATCTTGCCTCCTTTATGCAATATTTTTTGCATATACAACTTCTAGGGGTGAAATCCCTTCATATCTTATGTATTATATGACAAAATTGATACCAGTGGGTTCATGATTGAATGCTCTATCCAATGGCATATCATTTTCACATTATTGTTTTCATACTATATTTTTTAATTATTTTATTCTAAAACTTATACATGCTTTTTTTGCAATTATGAAGGAGCCTAAAGAATTAGTAGCATTAAAATTACAAAACCAAAAATTATGAAAAATGTGTCTAATATCAATGGATGTTTACTCTTCAAAAGGGTATTTCTGGTATTTAAATTTATGTACGCAGGAGAAAAAAAAAATTGCAAACCAAAGGTGTATAAAATGCAATTTAAATATTAATTAGTTGGCTTCAAAAAATAATAGAAAATATAATTGTCCAAAAAAAAGTGGGATAAACTACATCATGTGCATATCGTGCTCATATAATTTGTTTTTTTCAAAATTATACATTTAGAACTAAAATAGTTGTTGTGAACAAAAGTCACTTGTTAACTTTTCCACAAATTTGTAAGGACAAACACATAATTAAATGAAAATTTCACACATTAAATGACATTAATTTTTTTTCAAAAAAATATCATTGGAAAGATAATGCAATTCTCTACAAAATGTGTTTTTCATTGCACATCAAAATGCACAAGGTGTATATGAGTTTCAAGAAATTTTAAAAAAAAAATGAAAAATGTCCATTTTCCATTGCTAAATTGTGTCACATCTTCATGGATTCACCCAATCCCCTTATTGCTTTCTCAAGAAACCTTTTGGGTGGATATTACATTATTATATATTCCTTTGTGTACATGCTTTTACATAAACATAAGCACACCATAGAAACATAATAACCATGCCACAATCATATCCCATTATGGGGACTCATAGACATGCACTAGTCGAGGCTTGGCCTTGAATTGTGGACTAGGAATCCATACATGCACATTTGCATTACTTAGACATAAGATCATTATAATTCAACCTACATATCTCAACTCTTGTCATAAAAACCACATCATATGAATAGTTCATAATTTAGCATATTATAATTCAAGGGTTAAAAGAGGATGCTACACATTACACCATATGCTTACAAATAATTTTTTATGATCTCTAAAACTAGATATTTTGGCATATATATAGGAAACAAATGGTACAATTATAAATAATAATCCTACCACTGATGACAACAATAATATAATATTAGCAATGTAATGACTTCATTTTTGTAGAAATCCAACTTAACTCAAGACCTTTCATCCATGGAAATCTCTAGTTGTTCTAGATCAAGATGTCATGTTTCATCAAGCCCTACTTTATGTTAGATTTTTGGTCTTTGGATCCATAAAATTGATTTTCTATTTAAAATTATTGTCAATTTTCCTTCTTTCCTAGCCCCTTTTACCTTTTTAAATTCCTTCTTCAATTAGACTTGATTCATTAGAATGTGATCCTCATTTATAATATGTTTGACAAAACAGGATATTGCAACACATGATGAACACCTTCACTAACCACTCACACAACCAGATAAAACATCAATACACTAATGTTTTTACGTGGTTAAAATCCTCGAAGAGGGAAACTATCCACGACCCCAACCAACGTGACCACTTGAGGCGACATATTAATGCAAAAAAAAAATATTTTACTAGAGAGTTTCTCACAATCGATCATCAACAAATGACCTCCATGATCTTTAAATAAATATCATGGAACAATCGGGTGCTAATCCATGGATCAATGTAATCGTTAATATTGAGGAGAATATGAGTTGTCAAATCACTCTATGTCTAGAACATATCGTAATATTTGTATTACATAAATACAAATGCATACTAAAGAAACACACTAATAAAAACACTTTTACCTACATACATATTAGACCAGTTTGATCTTAACAAACACTTTTACCTACATACACATTAGACCAAATTTGAATGGGAGTCGGCTGAAGTTGCACTATGACAACCAGATGCCTCGCAGCTCTCAGTAGAATCAAGAAGACAAGGGTCCAGGTACCAGATGCAGTTGAAACTGGGTACCAGACACAGAAAAGACAGTCTGCACAAGGACGGAAAGGAGGCATAAAATAGTCGAAAGTCGAAGAAAAACAAGAGAATCAAATCTCAAGTGCCTCGGGATGAGTCACAGGTGAGTGTTGGGGGACTGTTGGCCCTGGGTTATGAAAGGAAGCGAAGAACGAGAAAGAAAAGGAAAAAAGTGAGCTTCACGGGAGACACAGTGACTATCACTGGGTCAAAGCGGGCAAAAGAACAAAAAAGATGATACGAAGTGTGGAAAAGCAAGTCATTGAATGAGGAGATCGAGGACGACAGATTAGCAAGGGAGATGGATCAAGGACGACTCAGAAAGTGAGAAAATCCACCGTTGGATGCTTTGGAACACCGCGCGAGAAGAAAGGAAAGACATGTTGGCAAAGCCCGGAAAAAGAGGGTCAAGTTGACCTAGGGTTTTAGACACCTAGGCTTTTTGTATTTATGGTTTTGACACCTAGGTTTCAACCTAAGGTTGTTGGTGAGGTATTGTAATGTATAAATAAAGGTCAAGAGGACCTGGGTTGGGTTGGTCATTGGGTATTGGTATGATATTGTTGTTGATCTAGCTCTATTATTGTGTGAGAGATTATTGTATTGGGGGAGAGAAGTGCTGAGAGAGAGAGACTTCTGGTATTGTAAGATCTTCAGCTGTGTGAGAAGATCAGGTCCTGCAGCTGGGTGCGCAGGAAGGGGAGAGAAAGAGAGAGAAGAAAGAAGATCTACTAGTTGAGAGCGCAGACAAGTTCTGTATGCTTTTTCTTAATAAATCATAAGCACAGTTCTATGGACATAGCCCTAGAGAGAGGGTGAACCACGTATACCTTGTGTTGTGGATGTGTGATTGATGCTTTGATCTTTGTTGTTGTTGTATTATTGTTTGCATTGTTGTGTTAGATCAAATATATAGCTGTGAAGGAAAGATCTAGATAATTTAATGATAGATGCATGTTATGTTGTTATTGCAATAAGAACCACTTGATATTCCCCTAGTTGTAGACATCTTTGTCCTGCAACCCCCTCATAGCTGCTTCGGGTGAGACTGCATCTGCTTTGCAGATGCTGTCGAAAAGGCTAGTAGCTAGGGCTTGTTGGTGCGCTCTTGGAGCTGAACCCTGGGTCTGCCCCTGTGCCAACAATCACCCTTACTCTTTAATAATGGAAATGGAGAATCAAACCACGAAAACTCTCTAATATAATCTAAATAATATATTACAAGTTATTATTATAATAATATATTCTTCAATGGGGTGTTCACTAGTGGGGAGGTGACTTTGTCACTATGTCGCCGCCATGAGAGGCATTGATGGTAGGGAGTGGACAAAGCCAAGTGTCAGGCTTCGATGTCAAGGTTAGGGGGAATAAGTAAGGAGGAAGGGAGTACAAGACTCCTCCCACTTGTACTCCTCCCACCAATAGAGAGTATGATGGTCTTGCAAGGTGGGGATATAGAGCAGTACATGCAGTGGGTTACCATGAATGCAGAGTTGAGGCATGGCCAAGAGAGAAATGATATTGTGGGCTTTAGTGGACATCATTTCCCGAAGAGGAGTGGAGAAATGATAGATAGATGAATTCACTTCATAGAAGAGAGGAGCAATTGGCTATATGAGGTGCAATGAGTGGTTCAAAAGGTTTGGCGATTGGCATGGTATGGCGATAGGGGTAAGGATGGATTCTATATCATAATGCTTTCTATGTGCAAGCCGACCTTCGCTCCAGGTAAAATTGTCTACTCTTTCTAATACTTGGCCCTGGTGTTTTGTTTCAATTATGTTGCATGGTTGGGGATGAGCAGGTGGTTTTTTACTCTTAGCATTGTAGACATCTTCTTAGGTTGTTTGCTTCTATTTGGTCTTTGGTTGGGCCTTGGGAGGAGGGTATAAAACTAGTTGGTGGCTTCTAGGTTGTGGCATTTCTTTAGTTTGTCTCTCATCGGGACTATGGTGGTGTTACATGGGTCTTTGTTTTCTTGTGGGAGAATATGTAATTGGGATCTAAGATGACGACTAGGTCTAGTAGAAGGGGGAGAGAGCATAA
Source organism: Picea mariana (assembly GCA_032191745.1). Taxonomy (NCBI): domain Eukaryota; kingdom Viridiplantae; phylum Streptophyta; class Pinopsida; order Pinales; family Pinaceae; genus Picea; species Picea mariana. The sequence continues at coordinate 782 of JASDQU010373378.1, read as the reverse complement.
AAGGAATGGTGATGGAAATGCTCGAGCGACCTCATCCTCCAAGAATTATCAACCTGTAGCTAGGGATAAGAAAGGGGCATGGGAGGTAGAGCACACATTTCTGGAAAATTGCTCAGATTCAACGAAAGCACGGGTTGAGGAGTTGGAGAAAATGGTTCGAGATAGAAGATAAGATTTTTTCGAATCCTAGCTCCTGGAGGAAGTAGAATGTTGGGTGATAGACTTAGGGTACTCTAGAACTAGGGATACTAAGTATTTTAAGATTGCAAAGGTTTACTAGATGGTGAATGTAGTGTATCTAGGGGTTAATATGGGGTACCTAGGGAGGTACCCACTCCAAATACAATACTCTTCCACCATGCTTCATTACATTATTTATACTTCCTTAAATAATGTTATCTACATCCTAAGAACATTTTAGAGAAGGAACCTTCTAGTAAGCCTTCTCACATTTATTGTGTTCACACTATTACATGGGCCTTATTTACTAGAAATGGCATCCATACGTAACCACATTAATATTCTCATTGGGTGTACCTCCCTAGGTACCCCATATTACCCTCCTAGATACACTACAGTGAAGTCCATGATTTCTTAGGCCTTGGAAAAGAAACAAGAGGAACAATATCACATCATGCATACAATCCAAATCTTTGAAGGCAAGTTTGAGGTTGTATGCAAGGCAGTCTTTGGGATTGGGATTTCAATAACTCGGGTAGTAGAGGATAAGACTATAAAGAAGAAAGTTGAGGACTTGGTTAATTCAGGGGGAACCCAAGCCA
>JASDQU010373377.1:129037-143244 GCA_032191745.1 Picea mariana | reverse complement strand
TGTGTTAGGGTTTTACACCCACATGTGTGAATAAAGAATTGTAATTTAATGTTGAGTTTAGTGAAGGGCTCCTTAAAGTAAGTTAAGGACTTATATAAAAGGAGAAACATTGTGTGGATGATTGTGACCTCTCATTGGGACATTATGGAGTTAGAATAAGTGAGTGAGCACTTTTGCTAGGAGGCTTGGTGATTTCAGCAAGGGTAATTCTAGAATTTTGACAAATATGGCCTAGGGTTTCTTGGATTTTTTGGTTTTTTTGTTTTTAGACAAGGAGAGGCCACACATGTGAGAGGAAAACAACACATGTAATAAGAAATTAAAATCGTACATGTCGGTAAAAATAGGTCCATATAGTTACACATGTCGTACGAAACATGTCTGTACAACTACACATGTGACAGTCGTACAGTTGAAAAGACAGGTCTCACGTGTGAGGGAAAAAACAAGGCCGCACATGTGAAATTTATAGACAGTTGACAGTCCCTATAGGCCAATGTCAATAGTTCATACAGTCTATACGACTAACGTTAGCAAGATGTACAAGTGATGTCCCAGGATTTTACTAAATTTGGTTTTGTTGATTTTGGGAGGATTGATTTGTCCTTAGATTTGGTGAATTTGTAAGTTGTTGAGAGGGTTTCTTTTTCCCTCAAATTTTTTTTAATTTAAAGTTTGCAGAACATATATTTTGTGTCTCATGTGCATGGATAATGTCTCTCCGATCTTTGTGTTTCCACTGCTGTAATTTTCTGTCATAATTTCAATGTAAAATTATTCAACGATAACAACCCTAGGGTTTACTGTTTGGGTCACTTGGAAGTAATTTTCATATCTGAAATTTGTTGCATAAAAATTGACATTCTTGACACATGATCTTAGCATGGGAGGCTTTGGAACGGGCTAGGGAGACTGTATAGAAATTCCTTCTTCTTTAAAAAATATTTTGGCAAGGCTTATGATCAGGTTGATTGGTCTTTAATTTTAGAGATGTTGACCTATTCGGTTTTGGGCCATGATGTGTTTCATAATTGTGAACACTCTCTTCACAAATGCATCAACCTTTGTCTCGGTCAATAATGCCTTGTCCCTGAGGATTTTCTTGCATCAATCCATTCAAGAAGGGTGTCCTCTATCTCATTATATGTATGATTTGACATCAAATGCTCTGGGTTATTTTTTAGAGACTGCTCGTATTGCARGATAATTTCGAGGCATACTGCTCTTGGATGGCTCATAGATGGTTAATAACCATTTTTCCAATGATTCTCTCCTCTTTGTGAGTGTTGAGCATGGATTGGTTGATKGGGCTCTTGGTTGCTTTGATACCTTTTGTTCTAMTTTAGGTGTTGTGGTCAGTTATCACAATATAGAATTTTGGTTGGTTGGGATGGATTCACCACCAAATTGGTTCCTGCAACTTGGACATTTATTCTCCCTGGAGTCATTGTGAGGTATTTGGGTATCTCTTTTGGGGTGGGGTTGTAGCCAATATTTATGTGGGATTAGTGTCTTCAGAAGATTCAAAGTAAACTTCATGTTTGGCATCATATGGACCTCTGATTTGTTGGGAAGCTCATTTTTGTTGCATGAATTCTTCATGCTTCACATGTTAGATTTTGACCGCACCTCAGGTTTGGTCTATGTCTTCGAAAATTATACACAAATTTACTGTTTGAATTGTAAGCATAAACACACTGAGATGCATAACCATTTAACACAATGGAAAAACAAAACTAGTAATTAGATCATACATAGTTACACAAGAATTGAATGCTTAAATCCAATGTTCTAAAACCAAGAACCAATGGGCTCCCCGTACAAGGGACAATGGCCCAATATTACATATAGTAAAATACAAAAATTCACTTACAAGGCACAGTTTAAACCCTCATTGGTTTCCATGCCAAACTTGGTTCAAGTTTGTTGTTGTTACAACTCCAAATGCACTATTGTTACAACCTTATAGGGTTGTCCAAATTTTTTTGTTACACACCTGTAACAACTCTTTTTTTCTGTCCCCAAAATATCCCTTTAGACTGTCCTCAAATTGCCAGAACATCTGTTGCAAAGTCAGCCCTCAAGATGCCTTCAAAACCTGTTGTTATGATCCTTAAAGACTACCCTAACACATGTAGGACATGGCTAATTGTACTGGCTCAAGTTTTGTGGCTGAATTTGTCTTTCCAGCCCACAAAACTTGTTCTACCAACCCCCTAACTTGTTGTGGCATATCCCGATATCAATTTTCACATGCAACTCTATGTGACTAATTTCAGATCTGAAAATTGCTTCCTAGTGATCTAACAGTAAACCCTWGTTGTTATCACTGAACAATTTTACAGTGAAATTATTGACTAAAAAATACGGCAGCGAAAACAAGATCAAAGATGAATAATCAACACATATGAGACACAACATTTATGTTATGTAACTTTATCAATTTTAGAAATTATGAGGGCAAAGCCAACCCTCCCAACCAATACAAATTCACCAAAATCTGAGAACAACCTTGTCCTTCCAAAACTACAAAATATTTTCAAAATAATTGGGACAAATCCCAACTTACAAATTTATTACAGACCACATGTACGGTCTGCTGACATCAGCCTGCACAAACCTGCTACTGCGCATAAACCTTGTATAGATGTACCTGATTCACCCTTCTACAACCCGCGTACATACGTGATTGTTCCCACTGCAACCCGCGTATACACGATTCACCTTACTGCAACCCATGTATGTACACGATTGTGCCCACTTCAATCCACGTACGTACGCGACTGTGGCCACTACGACATGCATATATGTACGAAAAACTATATAGAGACTTCAATACAATTCACTCCACTCATAAAATTTCTTCCTTCTGCGGTTGTCTCTCTCCTAGGCCCGATTTTCCAAATTTACAAACATTCCCTTGTTGAAATCACCAAGCATCCTAGCACAAGTTCTTACTCACTTGTGCTAACTCCATACTTGCACAATTGATCAAATGTCACAATGACCTCTCTCCTTTATATAAAAGTCCAATGGGTGAGTTTAGGCACCCCTTCTAAACTCAACAATTAATTATAATATTGTATTCCTCTTTCTGGGTGTGACACCCCATCAGAAGCCCACAAATCCCATCAACTTGCCCATGAGTCCCTAGCCTCATTCCAAGTCCGATTTCACCGAAACAAAAATTTTATCCAGTGCCAACGAAGATTCCCACATGCCTAACACTTCATCCTCTTGTGGTAATAACTCCTGAAGCTACAATAACATCAACACTCCCTCTTAGCGAGGGAGGTATCTTATCCACCATCATCTAGATGTACATCTGTCTGCCATACTGGAAGTATTTTTGTCTCCTGCAATGGATCTAACATAGTTGCACTCCAATCCTCATGATTTACTACTCCCTCTGTCACTGAAGCAAATCTTGTTGTCCAATCTGCCTCATTGGTTTCTCCCTCCGTGACTAAAGCAAATCTTACTCCCCAATCTTCCTGATTGGTTGCCTCCTCTGTCGTTGTAGCAATGCCTTTTGAAACAAATGGATCCTCCATGGAGGTCACATCTCCTAGAGGCCTCCTGCCTCAGAACCTTCTATCTTGCTTCCTCAACCCATGAAACCTTCTTGGAAGATTCCTCTCTTCCATCTGCATATGAAGGTAGACTTCCTCTAGATGAGTGATGCTCCCTTTGACCCTGTTGACTCCCCCTGAAGTCCAACTTATTATGAACTATCCTGGGAGGATACTCCTCCCTCCTAGATCCTAAGGGATGACTCCCTATGAACTTTGTCTCTCTCTGAGCCAACACTACTGGTGGGGATACCTGCCTCATCACTCGTGGAGCTACCTGCTCCTTCTGAACCTATTTTCATGGTGGCGCCAAATGCCTCACCACTAGTGGAGCTACCTGCCTCACTACTGGTGGATCCACCTACTCCTCCTCATCTGTCTCTATTCTATTGTTGGCCATAACTCTCATAGGTTGACCCCTCAGTTGATATAGTTTTCCCTCCCTAACTCTAAGAACCACTACTTATCTGAAGCTAGATCATCTGGGCAAAAACAACACTTGTCTTTCTTGAAATAATATGTTAGGATAGGGATGGCAGAAAATATAACTCCACACTTGGTGTTCATTACATTAGATTGTATATCAATAAATACAAAAGTATGTGACTATTGGTCTTCTCCAACACACGACTCTTCCTATCACCTATGACTCTTCATATGTACATTACAGTTACAATAACGCAATCCCAAGGATTACGTGTCCAACATTCCCCCCTTTAATTCGAAGGGGCGTTTGTGAGTCCAAGCATCATTATGAACTTGTCAATTTTTTCTCTTCCAAGTGCTTTGGTGAAGATATTCAAAATTTTCTCATTTGTGGAAAAATGTCTCAAGAAAATAGTCTTGGTCTCTACATGATATCGAATCAAGGGATACTTTATGTTAGTGTGATTAGTTCGATCATGGAATCTGGGGTTCTTGGCTAAATTGATTGCATAAGTATTTTCAACTAGAAGAGGAGTAGAATTTACTTGTTTCTCCTCCAAATCTTCAAGTATTTTCCTGAGCCACACAATATCCTTTGTCTCTTCTACAAATGCCACATATTCTGCCTCTGTTGTGGAATCTGTTGGAACTAACTATTTGTGTGATCTCCAGGAGATAGTTTCTGATCTAAGACTCATGAGATAGCTTGAAGTTGATAGTTTGAGTCAGAATATATGATCAGGTTGAAGTCATCCACCTTAGAATACTTGAGTCCAAAATCTTGAGTTCCTTTCAAGTATTTTAGAACTCTTTTTGTAGTAGACCAATGTMCTTCACAAGGCTTTTGCATGAAMCTGGAAAGAATCCCAACTACAAATGAAATGTCTGGTCTGGTGGTAGTAAGATAGATAAGACTTCCCATAAGATGTCTATACTTGGTTGCATCCTCAAATTCATTCCCTTATTTTGATGTGAGCTTCAAATTCTTTTGCATTGGAGTACAAATAGGATTGCATTCAACCATGCCAAATTTGTTCAACAGTTCTCCAATCTACTTCTTTTGGGAGATGAATATGTACTTTGGATTTTGTATCACTTAAATTCCCAAATAGTAGTGAATATGTCCCAAATCTGTCATTTCAAATCCTTTCTTCAACTCTTTCTTTATGGATGCAATTTAGTTCTCATTGTTCCCTGCTATGAACAAATCATCTACATGTACTTCAAAATACACACCGGTTTTTCCAAATTTCTTAACAAACAAAGTTTCATCGTCAAGATTGAAATGCTTGAAATTTAATTTTAGAAGATGATCAGTTAACTTTTCATACCACGCTCTTGGTGCTTGTTTCAAGACATACAAGGATTTGACGATCTTTCATACCTTATGTTCTTGTCCATTCAGAAAAAATCTGTCTGCTTGAGACATGGACACATTCTCTTTCAAGTCTCCATTCAAGAAAGTGTTGTGCACTCAACACACCCTAAAAAAGCCTCTGTCAAATTTTTACTATTTTGGGTACCACTTGATCTTATGCACTGTCTGATTCGATTTCATTTTTGAAAATGTTTTATCTTTTCTTATTTTCATGACTCTCATCACCTATTCAGGTTTGTTTGAACTTATAAAACCCCATGACTAAAAAGGCATTAACCCTTGAATAAAGAATCGACATCCAAAACACTTCACCTAATGCGCTCAGATTCGGCATCAAAAGAAATTCAAAGAAGAAAAGGAAACCACTCAGAAACCCACAGTCTCCAAGCATCGATCTCCGTCGGCATTGGAAAAATGAAGTTTTTGTTTGCATCAAGTCTTGCATAAGGATATCGCCGATAACTGATTCCCCTTCAATATCGGTAAAAGACAAGGGGGACAAACGTTAACAAAGAGAGAAAAGATATTGTCAATGGCCGATGCTCCGACGCGCTTCATCGGTACTGGGGAAAACCTAGAAGGATCATCACCAACATTTTTTCCATGATAAAAGTCTTCCCCGATCGTCGATCCCTGATGCGTTTTCGGCATCGAGACTTTTTTGAGGGAGCTGATCCGAAAGAACTTTGATAGGTTTTTCGTCGACCACTGATCCCAGAAAATTTTTCGGCATCGGCAAGATGAGGTTTGTTTTAGAAAGAATAACTTAAGGAAAGTCCCGAATATGATTAAAACAAGCGAATTAAGTCACCGGTCCTCAATGCCATGTGTCTTTACCAGATAAGAGGGTCGTACGGTCTAGTGTTATCCCAAGTTAACCTTGGCTCCCTAGGTCTGAGTCATACCTCCAAGTATGCGTTGTCGCGTCAGCAATGTGCGGTAAGATCGATCAGCATCAGAACTTTTTTGCAGGAGGCTATCAATGAAAACATTCATAACACACCCCTGATCCCCGATCCACCCACTGAGAAAGCGACACGATGGGACATTTTAGCATAAGATACGATCGAATTTTGAGCATGTAAGGAGTTAATTAATACCCTATCCTGCATTAGTTTCTACCTCGTGAACCAATCAAAATAGCCATTTAAAATCATCGATAGACCACATCACCACCTATGCCTCCGCCGTCAACCCACGACGAATTCAAGTTCTAGAGATTCGGTGGCAGATTTGTTAAAATTCACTCATAACCCGAATTGAATGGATGATGCGACATGGTAAGATCTTTCCTGTTTAAAATCTCTTGAGATGTTATAAATGAAATCATTCTACGAGTAAGATAATTTTTGCGCATTCGAAGGAGCAAGACGAGCAAATCAAAGGCTGAATCAACTCTGTGATTATCAAAATAACCAAGTTTTAACAAGCTTCATAGGTGTGTATCCAAGTCTGTAAATTTTACATGGCTATAATTTATATGTTTTTATCTAGTTTTTGTTTTTACACAGTCTCTGAGGTTTCATTTTAAGTTGCAGGAACAATGCCGCCAAGAAATCCAACTACTAGACGATCACCGAGGGCACCAAAGCTGAAAGAACCAGAGGCAAGAGAAGGCTCTTTTCTAGGGATCACAAAACAATTGGAATACGCCCAGAGGCCAGAACCTGTCATTAAGACAACAACGAAGAAGGTTTTCATCTAGCCTCCGGCCTTTGGCGATACTGAGGCAAGCACAGGCTCCAAGATGGCACTCCCACATTGGGGGGATCTATTTAACATGATCAACCGAGAAGAGTACCCAAAATATGTCCCACACAATGATCTAGACGTAAGGGTACTCGACGACCAGGTGTTCCCAAACATCCGATGGTCATATCTACATATGGTGGCAAGAAAAACCCCCTTTTTTCCCTGCATAAAGGTCCTCAAGTGGCTCATCGACCACATAGACACACATAAATGTTTAATCAACGATGAAAATGGTGATTTTGTTGGAGTGTTCCTCCTGGTAGAAGTTCAGAAATACTACAATCTTAGAGACCCTGAGGAGCAGCTAAACACAGACTTTGTGGTGAATTTCTATGAATGCCACGACACCAGCTGGGTGATGGCCTCATGGTGGAGGGAGGACAAGAAGTTTACCAACTAGAGCACTGGCTGGTATGGGACAACTAATTTAAGGGAGACATACATCTATCTGATGGCTCTCATCTTATGATTGTATGGAGAGAAATATTGCTCCAGGTTTTCAGAGGCATGGATTCCTTTGGCATACATATTTGCGATCGTCGGATGCAACTTAAAATAGGGAGAAATAATCTCCAAGCGACTGAGAATCTATGTGCAGCAGGACCAGGCTCTGAAGGAAGGGGAAGCACCAATGTTTTACATGGCTTCATACTTGCTTGATCTCATGTGCGCCAGAAACGTCTTTGTCGGCATAAATCTAAGTTGGCATGTTGCAGAGCTCCCGAACCACGTCTACTTCAACGTGTTGTTGGAAAACAGGTATAAGAAATCCTACTCTTTCATCTGCGATGAATTCATCGCCCGAATTTATTTTATTCTTTTTAAGAAGGAATGCCCAAGGCTATCGGAAACATCAAAAAAGATGATATCCAAGGTAGTCCATTGGTATTTGGATGAGTGCATCACCTATATCAGGGTGTTCGGGGCCACCAGAGCACCACATCTCCTACCATATCATGTCCTAGACTGGCTGTTCAAGGACAAGAAACAGGCTTTCATACCCTATGGTTTCCATGTAGGGTTATACTTGGTAAAGGACACCACTCAAGCCAAACAAGAAGGCCTGAGCCAACTTGAATTCAGATTCCCGACGGGGAAATTCCGTAATCATGATCAAAAGGGCCTAGTCCTACAACATGCTTCACAAGCGTCATCCTGCTGGCTATATGCCCATGACAAGTTCAAAGATGAAGTCTTCACAGAAAATGCCCAGGACTAGGACGAGGTAGTACAAAGGATGGTCGACCCGAAAATGACTAGGTTCAGGGCCATGAGCATGGATGAACAAGTGACAACAATAGAGAAATCAGATCAAGAGGCCCTCCAAGACAGGGAAGAAATCAAAGCGGCAGAGACCACATAGGTGCATAACAGGGGATTGACTATGACACTGAAGGCACAGGAAAAGGGATTGATCCTAATAGAACAGGCGCAACGGGTAATTGATCAACTGCGGAATGAACTAGAACTTGTGAAAATGACAAGGGTCCCTGTCGACAACCCAGTTGAGATCCAGGTAGGTCCAAGTGACCCAGATCTAATACAAATTGAAGAAATCGCTGGGTTAGATAACCCTGAAGTTACAAAGGCACATGCCGGATCACTAGGGTATGTTTTAGCCTAGCTAGAGATAGCAAGGACATCAGTGAGATAAAGTGCACCAAACCCCCTCCATGACCTAATAACCATCTATGATGATGAGGAGAGTTCAGAGGTTTCCTTGGTGACTTCGATGTAGATCACAGAGGAAAAAGAACCCAAGAATGCATCTTCCCCAGCTCCTGATGCTCAAATTCAATACCTTCCACAGAATGATTAGGAGGTCAAAAGTGTATTAGACACTGAGCCACTCGATGTACCAGACACTCAAGTGAATATCCCAAAGGACGATCTAGGGTCAGTCGAACGAGAAGAAGAAGTTCCACAATAGGAAATCAACATCTCAACAGTCGATTATCAAGTAAGTACTGAGCCTTCCCCTGCTGCTTCAATTTCAGCCAGTACTCTACCTCTTGATGAACAACAACCAGAGGTTGGACCTTCGAAACACATAGAAGAGGTTCAAGAACCCAATCTTGAACAGATATACATCGTCGGGAGCCTGAGAAATATTCTTGCCTGGGGAGATCAAAAAATCCCTGAACCCATGGATGAAGTTGCTGATATACAAGCCATATCCTATGACCAAAGGAGAAAATCTATCATAAAGAGAACCACTAAGAAGAGGAGGCTTACTCTGGATCGCTCCATCCTCGTCACCACAGAGGAAAAATTTATTAGCATGGAGCATGACAATATGTCTGAGCTTATCGGCACAGGGATGGCAATCACAGATGCCACCTTGGATAGAGTGAAAAGAGATGAAGAGGAGTTAACCATTGTGTTGAAGGAGTTGGAACATATACACCATTTGGCAAGATATTATTAGGACTCCAAACAGGCCACGATGTTCTTAAGAAATGAATTCCAGAACACCTACAATAAATTCACAAATGAGCGGCACCTTTTCACTACAGGAATAGTCGATTTCCAAGAAGACACCCTCATGGCGCTAACGACATGCAAAGATATGGAAATATGGTATGAGAAAGAACACCAAGCAATGGAAAGGATCGATTACATCAACGTCGTTCAACAGGGTCAAGACGTCGAAGAGCACGACATTCAGGTACTAAGGGATAACACCATCGATCACATAAAGAAGTCGGTCGAATACAGGGTGAAAATGGCCCAAGAACCTCATTAGGAAATCCAAGAGAAATGGGTCGAGTGCGAAAAGAGTTGTACCAAGATCAACTGGGCGATGAGAGACATTGGCCTCCCATAATTTGACACACCTGATGACTTTGTCGACTTGCATGACATAGTTAAATTACATGCCAAACAAGACTCATTGTGGGGTGCGGAGATAGAAAAGGTGGCGAACATGGTGCCAGGTCAAGTACAATAGTTCATGGAACACCCAATCAAGGCTTGGATCGTGTTGTAGTAGTTAAGTTCCAGAGTAGTCAAGTATCGGGCACAGGCAGTAGAGATAAAGGAGATCCTTTCGGCCCCAATGGACCAACACTGATTCCCTTATGCCAATACATGTGAGGATCTCTTCGTCCAATGGTCGGAGTATGAGAAGAGTGATCCACTCAATTTAAACCATTTGGTGACTCTTAGAAGACTGAGCGATGAAAGCTCCATGTGACGATGTTTTTCTTTACTTAGCTTGAACTTTTGATAGTTATTTTTAGTTAATAATATACTATAAATAGGAGGATTGACTTGTTAGAAAAGGTCGATGGTTTTTGGCAAAGACCCTCATTTTTGGATTTGTAAATAAATATTTTGGAGCTACCTTAATTGAGAAGTCTTGTTAGGACCAGAGACAAGTTTGTGTTTTTTCATCAAAAGCGTGTGTGATTGGATTCGAAGAAGAATTATTTTTGATTTTATCTCATGAATGGATGTTGTAACGAGTAAGAGCCTCTGAATCTATTGATAAGTTATCTGATTCAATATTTGTATAGTTATTGTCTCTAATGGTGAAAAGTAAATCATTGTGTTAATATGTGATTGATTATTAGAGTTAAGGAAACTATTTTTCTTGTCATCGTTTATTTCATGTATGTTTTCTTCGGATAATCATATCTCAGTCAATAATTGGAACACAAACAAGTTAATGTATTAGTACTAGGCTTGTTGTAGGTGTAAGAATCATTGTCTGCATGCTTGAGTAGGAGGGTTATCTCGAGCTTAGCCTTCTTCAGTAGTTCAATCCTTCCCCTTTGTTACCCAGCTAGTTTATGCAAGCATTCATCTTGTATCGGTCCCACCTATAAGAGAAAATAAAAAAAGAGAACATTTGAACTGAAGGAGGATTTTTCACAAGAAGACATCTTGTTAATCACTACATAAATCCCATCGATTAATTGGCCAGATCGCAAGATCTGGAGAACCATTCCACCATTAATCGCTGCAGAGTCTAATTGGGCCTTGGTGGCGGGTTTGGTTCCTACTGTTAAATTAAATGGATTTAGGACCCCTCAACAAAAAAAAGTCTTCACATCCATTTGATGAATTGTCCATCCAATATGTGTTTCCATGGAAAATAGAGTGCAAATGGAAGCCCATTTTGCAGTGGAGGAAAAATTTTCCTCATAATCAACACCTTCTTTCTGTGCAAATCCTTTTTCCGCGAGCCTTGATTTGTGCTTGTCAACTGAGCCATATGATCTGTACTTGTTCTTGAATACCCACTTGCAGCCAATCGATTTGGTTCCAAATGGAGGATCCACCAACTTCCATGTCCTATTCTTGATGAGAGCATCATATTCCTTCTACATGGCTTCTTTCCATTCATCATGAGAAGTGGCTTCTTTAAAGAAAGTTGTTTCAAGGTTACTAGATAAATTCAACTCACAATCATATGAAACATCCATATCATATACATCACCTAAGTTTGAATTATCTACATTACCTCCATCTTGTTTTGATGAAATTTTGGTTCCTGTCTTTCCAACTTCATCAGGATGAACACTTTCAAGTGTTTTTGTGAGCCATTCTGGTGGACCTTTATGAGATGGTCCAGGTTGCTCAACTGATTGAGATGGTTTTGAGTTCTCATCAAGCCTTAGGTTTTCAATCTTCTTGATTACATTATCTAATTGAACTCAGGTTTTGATGAAGTGGCATAAACTTCTTCATGTGGGGGAGATGGTGCTACAAAAAGAGATTCTACAGATTGACCCAAGATAGGGATCCCCCCTTCAAGATGTGGAATCTCATCATGAAATTCATGATATGTCTTTACACGAGTGAATCTATCTAGATGATCAAGGTGCCTCTCAATAGTTTCATCTTTCTTGGTGGATTCAAGAAAGACCACATCTTTGGAAAGGATGAATTTCTCATTTGTCTCATCCTAAAGAGGATACCCCTTGGTGGTATTTGATCACCCCAAGAAGATGCACTTCCTACTCATTGCATCACGATTTCTTCTTTTCTCCTTAGGAATCAAGGAATAACAGGTGGAACCAAAGACCCTGAGATCCCTTACCAAAGGAATGTAGTTTGTTATTCCCTATCCTAGGGATAACTAAGGAGATCATGTCTCGAGGCCCACAAGTCCTAAACATGGAGTGCCAAGAGCTAGATGACTTGAGCATGGCCCCAGAGGGCCCATCTTTTCTTCAGTTCAACCCATCTATCATTAGAAGCAACATCCATCCCACCAGCGTGGTCCTAAAGTAGTAGTAAGTCTTTCTCCATGAGGTAATGAGTCTGGGTATCATGGTATGTGTCACCCTGATTATTGAAGCAATTAATTATGTTGCATTGAATTCTCCTTCATTTCATAACGTTTTCTTGGAAATTATGCTCTTTAACTTGTTCATACCTAAGAGGGTGACATAATTCCCTAATAAGTTAATCTCCCTTTAGGATGAGTTTCCACAGGGTGGGTCTATGAAAGGTCAACGTCCATTCCCTCCATACTTACCACTTTCCATCATCATTCCTCTCATCTTCCCTCTACCTTTGTTTGGGAATTGGGTTTTCCACACTAGGAAGGATTGTACCTTGCCTTGTGGGAGGAAGGGACTAAAGAACCAGAGGGTAAAAGTAACTGGCAAGAGTTAAAAGCTAAAATGAAACCTTTGAGATGCTTGGCCCAGGGATTCCCAATAAATCAGTAAAATGATTCTTAGTAAGAAAAGGGAACCCATAAGATAAATAAACACTCAAGGTATTAGCTGGTGGATAGGAGGTCTCATCATGAGCCAACCTATTAGGACCATGGGCATGTAGCAGTATGACACTACCATCTATATGGTCACCAAACCACAGTAGTGGCTCTTAGTGGCATAGCCAAGATAAAGGGGGCCTCATCACGAGCCAACCTTCTCATCTTTGTGAAATGTTTGTGGGTAACATTGTCACCTCTGGTCACCAAGCCAGTACAATGTCCCTCAACTCTTCCTTTGAAGCAAAAAATAAAAAAAAAGTAAGAGTAAGAATAGAAGGCATTGAATGGGCTAGAAAACAATGGCATCCATGATAAGGTGCATCTCGCCCTCTACAGAGGAACCCACAGGTAAGACCTACATTTCCCTGTTATCACTACACCATGTGCCCAAACAATTCCCATGTCACCTCACACACACTTACATGACCTAGATTGGCTCTCACCTGGGAAACACCCCGAACTTAAGGAGGATTATCCCAATAGGACGTCCCGAGACCCTCTCCAAACCTGACTTGTTAAATTGCATAATGTATTTGAGAATTTGTCTAGGTAAAGGAGGTTTTGATGCACATGTTTGGGTAATTTTCTTATTAGATGTGATTGACATTGCTATGATCCTTGTGACTTATGAATCCCTAGATGGTGTACTTGTTGTTGCTGTAGGAATTTTCCCGGTGGACATGTACATATGGGGGAATGATTAGCTCAGACCTCCATGGGGATGAAATCCCACATATGGATGTTGTAATCCCAACCAGAGGCAGGGAGACACCAGAGGCTTGCACCAGGAAGAAAGAAGGACGTTTCCCCCATGACACTCTGGCGAGCCTAGACCTAGGGGGGTCTTGCCTGTCCACTAGGATGTTGACCCTTAAGATCCCATGATGTCATCATTTTGACCCTAGACATCATCCAATCAGGGTTTGCATTTATGAGGGTAGTTGTGTGCTAGTTGGCACGTGGGACAACATTCAGGGCCTTTGGAGGCCAAACATTATACATTTGAGGCCTAGCGTTCCACCTAGGGGCCTAACGTCACCCTAGAAGGGCATGATGTCACCCTTGGAGATGAAATTGGGGTTTAATTAATGTCAATTATGTAAAAACTGGATTTTAAATGTAATTTGGTCATGTCGGCCTTTTTATGACCTAATCTTAATTAAAGGTCATTGGTACTGTATAAATAGAGAGAGTACTCTCATTTTTTCATCAGGAACTCATCACACAAGTGTGTGGTTTGAAATTCGTCCTTGTTTAAGGGTTATTGGCTAAAATAAGTGGTGCACAACTCCTTGGAGAGGCAAATTCTGGTGTATTTTGGCTATTTTTCATTGTGGAGGATCTT
>JASDQU010373377.1:95792-119652 GCA_032191745.1 Picea mariana | reverse complement strand
CATGTCCTCCACTATTTCAACTTGTTGTACATTGTGAACATTCCTCCCTTTTTCACCTCTGTGAGGACAATCTCTGAACATGTGATATCCTTTACAACCCCAACATTGAATAGGTGGTTTCCTTGGCCTTTGACCCCCTATTTCAATCATTTTGGGATCTCTAGGAGTTTGTTGTCCCTGTGGATTATGTTTGAGGAATGGTGGCTTATATCCCTTCTTCCTCTGATCCACCTTGAATTTCTTTTTGTCTTCTTAATCTTTTTGGAAAGTTGGCCTTGCTTTTTTCTGGTTATATAGCCATTTAGCTCGCCTTATGGTCTCCTCCAATGTCTTGGGATCATCATATTGTATTTTTTCACTGATGAATGATGGAAATCCACTCAAATACATTTGAATCTTAACTATCTCATCCTTGATGAAAGAGACATACTTAAACAATTCTAAAAACCTTCTCTCATATTCATCTATTGTCATACTTCCAATCTTGAGTTCAAAGAACTCTTTCATTTTCTTGTCATAGTATATTTTAGTCAAGTATTTCTTCTCAAAATACTTTTTGAATTCTCTCCTAGTAACACTTTTTTCTTTAATGTGTTGCACCTGCACAAGTTGATCCCACCACATGGATGCCTTTCCCTTGAGTTGATAGATAGCAATTCTATCTTCTGTACGAGAAGAATAATTATGCAATTGAAAATAATTTCTCATGCCCAACAACCATGTTTCTACATATTCATCCTTCTTGTGCTCACCATCAAATGTAGGAGGTTTGATTTTCTTATTTATCCTCATAGATCATCCACCCTAGACCTCTTATTCTTTCTGACAGGGGATGGACTTGAGATGATATGTTATCTCTTATTGGAATGCCTTGATGAGTTGTGTTGATGTCTACTAACACTTCTTTCTTTTCTTTTCTCATCAAAAGGCCTGTGACTTCTTGATTTGCTTGAGCCACTCTCCTTATCCAATTTCTTTTCTATTTTGTTCAAGATCTCCAATAAATTCATGTTAAATTCATCTTGTTTCTCTTTGGATTTCATAAGCCTTTTATTATCAGATTTATGGCTTTGGACATCCTTCTGCAAATTTTTAATGGTCTCTGCCATATTCATGTTTTCATCTCTTCCTTCTCCATGTCCATTGGAGTTTGTTCCTTCAATGCCAAAATGGACATCCATCCCTCTATTCTCATCCTCCTGACTGTAATTCCCCTATGCCTCTTCCATTACTATGGACTCTATGTTGATCCTGATCTGATCTAGTTGTTGTTAAATCTGCAAAATGTGCAGTCAACAAAACTTTGTCAGGCTAACTATTTCAACAATCTCATGAAAAATATGAACCATTATGGGTCAATAATATATCATAATTATTTCTTTTGATTTCCTAAAACATTGAATGCCCAGATCAATTTTCTGGGTGGATAATTATATTCCACTTTCCAACACCTTTCAAGTCTTGAGCAGAAAGTTATGGTTATTAGAAATTTTCCCATTAATTTTTCTGTTCACACTTCAACTAGGTGCAATTTTTCATTGTAATTATGAATTTTTTCACCTACTCCATTGGATTTTTCATAGGAACTCAATTGGGTTTCCTCATATACATATTATGGACATTATTTCCAAGTTTCACCTCATTCTGGGCTCTGGGATGCTAGTTACAACCTGCTGAAATTCTAGGCCAATTTGTGTTTTTGGTCTGGAATGCTACAGGTACCTTCTTTTGCATTTTAAACATCTTTATTGTGCCCATAAATTTAATTCAGCTCTGGGATGTCCTCTATGGTTCAATATCTTTCCATTGACTACTCCTGTTCCTCAATCTGATTCCGGAGTAGAAAGTTATGGCTCTTTGAAGTTAGTTGGGTCTTAAAACTTACCCTTCACTGTTTAAGCTGTAACTTTCTCATAAAAGCTCTGTTTGACGAACAATTTACACCATTAGAAATATATATCTGAACTCTTTAATTTGATCTGCAGAGACAAAGTGTACCTTTGGTACACCTCTATCTCATGGTTTTTGAGTTGCTAAAAACACTCTTAAGGGCCTCAAAAATGCGTTGCAAAAAGATGACATTCAAATGATATAAAATCTCGTAGAAAATCACTGCTTTTTTGTTGTTGTTCACCCTTCAAACAAATTCCGCGTGCAAAAATTTCAACATGTAAACCCATATTTATCATGCGCAGCAAGAACACAAGGTAGATCACGCTTTGCGCACTTTAAAACCAATGTGTATCACTTCTTTGTCACGCCAATATCTTGCGCGCACTACTTTTGTGTCGTGCACCAATATCTACTATGCACAGTTTTTTCATCGTGCGCTGTTATTTCTCACATATTTTACTCTACACGCATCACCATGCCAGAGTTTAGTAAGTCCCACCACGCTCCCATACTCTGCGTGCACCATTAACTAAATTGTTGTGCGACAACATATACCCAAATTGTACGCGCACCAACAAAACTCCTCTATGCTCTGCCAACATTGCGCACACCACGTGCATCATTATTATGTGTGTGCACACCACACAATGATAAATTTATCACGTGGTCCTATACACCAACATTTTTTCACGTGACGCATTAATTTATTGCACACACCCACACACTAACATTTTTCCGCGCGACACCAAAATTTGGCGCGCACACCTACACACTAACATTTTTCCGCGCGGCACGAAAATTTAGCGCGCACACCAGCACACCAATATCTTGTTGTGCAGTGATAAATTTTACCTATCACAACATTTTCACTCTGCATCATGTATTTTTAGTGCACCAACCCGTGTACATTCATTTTTATGCACATCCATTCCTCGTGAATTCCGTTACAGAAATTGGGGATTTTGGCTTAATTTTTTCCCTAATTTACCATTGACATTCTGCAACCATGAAATTTGTTCAATTTCACCTTGATAACATGAGTTCAACCTATGCAACAACAAATCGTTGTAAGTTGACATTTCTAGAATGAATTTATCCAAAATCAATTCATGAATTGAGAATTTCAACCACTAAACTCACTCCATCTGTCATGGCTTCACTGTAACTTCAAATTCGACCCATTCTAGATCCAAATTTGCTAGAACGAATATCAAATTGGGAATATCTCATCACTTGGCCCAATTTCTCCATTTTCTCATGAATTTAATAACAGAAATTGGGGCTTTTCCCTAATTCCTCCCAGTTGCTTTTACTTTTTACCATGGATGCTCTACAAACTGAAATTTGGCCACTTCAAAATAAATCCCCCATGATATTTTGATTCAACTCAACTTTGTTGGCCCATCGAGGCTTAGTGTTGAAAACTGAAGCTATGATACAAATTTGTAACGTCGCTGACAATCCATGCTGGGCCACGCTATGCCAAAGAACTCTTATTGTTCTCTCTGTGGAACATACTGTAACATACCCAACATCCAATTGAGCTATGCCACATAAATTTTTTGAACTACATGCAATTAAAATACATACACACAGAACTCTTGCAGAAGCATTATATATAAAATGTAAACATACAAATACATCTGTAAATACATAGATTCACACTGAAATAACAGTAAACAAATACATGCATCATACACAGGCAATACCCATAAAAATAAACACAGTTATAACCACACATGTGATAACCCATAAAATAAGCACGTAAATAACAATGCAAAATGTAAATTTATCACACAATTGACACTTATCTTGGTAATAATGTCACCAACTATGTGTAGACCTTCCACAAACCTCTCAACCTTAGACCACACTGTTCATCACTCTCAATAGTGAGCCACCCCCAAGTTGGGACTAAAATCTACCCGGGTAAAGGGATTCCTAACCAAGATAAAGTCTCATAGACAACAGGAAAGACTCCATCTCAAGTGCCAACTCAAACTAACAACCTATTGTCCCTCATTCCCCACATGTCTTTCCCACCCAAGAAGTGTGCCCCTTATCTTCTCAACAGTCCTTCGGTTTCCCCACTTCCTTTCTGGGCTTCAGCAACAGGCCAGACGGGAAGTCTCAGAGAATTGTAGTTGTAATTCACCACCTTCAAGAAATCAATCCCTAGAAATTCTCTCACCCAAATAATTTCTCATGGGCCTGACAACCCACCTCTTCAATATCCCACAGGCCTAACAACCAGCTTCTTCAGTCCATCTCCTAGGCTACCCAGATACACCGACACAAAAATGGCTATGGATACAGGTTCAGGTACAGTCATGAAGATATGAAATATAGATCAATGGATGTGTGCATGCTCAGAGATGATTGACTGGATGACTGAATGATGGAAGGAATGATGGGGAGAATGATGTAAGAGATGATAGGAAATGAACTGAGTCCCAAAAATATGTATGCATGTCCCCAACTTGACACTTTTCATGTTGGGAGCTACTTTGGCCCACTTGTCCCCAACTTTAAAACTTAGGATAAAATAATTATCCATACTTTATAATTTAAGGAATATTAATATAATATTACTTTTTTGTCTTAAGCTCCCTAGATTAGCCCCTTTCCTTAACTTAACCCATCCCTTTCCCTAACTAGTGGATTTTAGTCCCCCATCTCTTTTATCATGGTCAGTCTGTGCACAAAGATGTATTTTATATTAATTATGAGAAATGTGCAAAAGCATGTGCACTGGCCTTTAACATCTAGGCTCTCTGACCTAGTCAAAACATAAGCATCCTAGCTTATAAAAACTAGCTAACCAACCTATAAAACATATCATATACACAAAGGATCGTTGGGCCTACAATCACATGCACTTAAGATGCTTCGTGTGGTATACTGGAATGTGACCACTTCATCATTTTATTGTGCAGTACAAGCGGGCACTATGCCATAAAATGTGCATACAAAATGATATCGAACAACTCACCATCTTAAGTACATTTTCATTTACATTACAATTGGGTTCGAACTAAGGGATATTACACGTGGATAGTACCCGACCCTGGTGATTTTCTTAGTTACAGTGACAAGATTCCTTTAAGTGTGGTTGAGTTTGCTTACCAATCTATTCAATCGACAACCCCCTCTCCTCCTTCTCTCTATGATTCATCTCTTGATCCATTTCACATGATATTTCCTACTGATGAGATGATCATGTTAGTCATGAATATGGAAGATACCTTGTGGGACAATGGGCATCATTGTTCTATAATCTTACTATAGAAAGATACCATAGAGAGTTATCAGCAGATTTCGACTCCGTCGATTGTTGTTGTTGTTTCTTTTGTTCCTGAGTCAACACTTGATGGTTTGTACAAAGGGAACTTGAGTAACATTTCACCTATTGTCCCTCTCGACATATCAATTAAACCTGGAGTCATGGAGAATGTTCATATCAAGGCCTCATGTTCTACTGATGAGGTCCACACTTATAAAACCCTTTTCCAATAATTTCGTGAAGTTTTCATCTGGAGTTACGAAGAAATGCCAATAATTGATCCTGATATCATTATGTATGAGATTAATACATACCTATATGCTAAACTTGTTTGACAGAGACTTCACCTAGTACTTCCACTCAAAGCTGCTGCTATCAAGATTGAAGTTGAAAAACTTCTTAAAGTTGGCTTTGTCTATCCTATGGCTTTGAATGATTGAGTTTCCAATCTAGTTTCGGTGAATAGGAAACAAGGTACCATTTGCGTTTGTGTATATTATAGGGACATAAATAAGGATTGTCCTAAGGACAATTACCCGACACCTTTCATTAACCAAATCATTGACGACTGTGTCAGTAGTGAAATATTATCTCTCATGGATGGTTTCTCCGACTATAATCAAATTAATATTTTACTCGTGGACCAACACAAGACTACTTTTATTTTCCCTTCGAGAACCTTTTCCTACCGGAAATTACCCTTTGGTCTCAAGAACGTTGGAGTGACTTTTCAATGATCTATGTCTTATGCTTTTCATGATATTAAGCTATTGTACAACCCTATCTAGACGATCTATTGGCACATTCTATGCATCGTCAAGATCACCCGACACATTTAAGGGCCATTTTCATACACTGTCGTTATTATTTCATATGTTTGAACCCACACAAATATGTTTTTTGTGTGGAGTCTGACCAACTTCTTGGTTTTATCGTGTCGATACATGGGATTTGAGGAGACCCTTTGAAGGTTGAGGCTATTCTTAATCTACCTCCTCCTTCCACAATATGCCAACTGCAAAGTTTGCAAGGGAAGGAAAATTTTCTGTGTCGATTCATCCCCAAATACGTTGAACTGATGAAAGGATTCACCTGGATACTCAAGAAAGGTTACAAGTTTGTATGGGACGATACAAAAACTAAATATTTTGAGGCTTTGAAACTTGCCTTAACCCATACACCATTACTATTTCCCCCTGACTAGAACTGGGATTATTTCCTCTACTTATCTTCTTAGGACTCTACCATTTCCATGGTTTTATTCCAATAGGATGACTCACATGATGAGCATGTGATATATTATTTGATTCAGAGTCTCACGACTACTGAAACCAAATACCTACATGTGGAGAAACTGGCCTTGGCAACTGTTCAAGATGTACAACATTTTTGTCACTACATCTTATTACACAGGACCACAATTACTTTTTATTGCAACCCCATGCAACATATCCTCACTCGACAATTGATTGGGGGAAATTACTCCAAATTGATAGTGATTCTCCAGGAGTTTGATTTGGAATTCGAACATGCCAAGTCAAAGAAATCGTTGGTTTTTGCCAAATTGATATGGGACCTTCCCTCCACTGAGAAAAAAAATGTGGCAGAGGATTCCTTTCCTAAAGAATTCCTTTTTCTGATCAATTCTGATAACCTATGGTATGCAAATATCATTGTATATTTCTAGACTCAAAATTTTCGGCTTGATCTCTCTAGTATCGATCATTGTCGCATACGGTATCGAGCCTGTCAATACATCATCCTTGGTGACACCCTTTACCGTCGTGGTATTGATTCTATTTTTTGACGATGTCTCACCTACAATGAAGCTGAGAAATATTTGAATGACTATCAGTCTCGACCATGTGGCGGTCATATGTCTGGGTATTCCACTGCCCAAAATATCTTACATGCTGGTTATTTCTAGCCTTCTTTGTTTAAGGACTGCATTATTGTTGTCTAGAAATTCCATGCTTGCCAAAATTATAATAACAGTATAAGATCTCATCCTGCTCCTCTTCCCCGTTTCATTTTCATCGGTCCATTCACCAAATGGGGTATTGACTTCATGACATGTAACCCTCACTCGGTCGGGGGGCATGGATACATTATCATAGCTATGGATTATTTCACTAAATGGGTTGAAGCGATGCCTACATTTGATAACACCAGGAAAAGTACAACATTATTCATATCCAATCATATCATTACTTGGTTTGGTATCCCTCAATCTATCGTTACTAATCACAGTAGCCATTTTCAAAATTTTATGATGTCTGAACTTACTGAAAAGTTGGGTCTTCACCATGAAAAGTCAACCCCCTATTACCCACAAGCCAATGGCTAGGTTGAAGCAATAAACAAAGTTATCATTACTATGCTTAAACAAATGATAAGAATTCATAAGATAAATTGGCACATGATGTTGTTCCCATCATTATGGGCCTATTGAACATCCGTCAAGTCTACCACGGGATTCACACCTTTACAGTTAGTCTATGGTATTGAAGTTGTTTTGTCGATTGAATGTGAAATACCATATTTGAAGCTGGTCGTTGAACTTCTCCCTAATACCTCTATCGAAGAGGAGCATATTTTTTATTTGATGCAATTAGATGAAACCCGTTGTGACGCTGCCTTAGTCATTGAAACTTAGAAGAAACGTGTTAAAGCCCAATATGAAAAACATGTCAAGCCACATGTTTTTTTTGAAGGTGATCTAGTTCTTCTTTATGAACAAGATCGGAATTTGCTATGGGGTGGTAAATTTGAGGCCATGTGGCATGGTCCTTACATTTTCAAACATGTGTTGGAGAAGGGAGCTTATGAGTTGGTCGATTATGATGGAATTCATTTGAGTGAACCCATAAATGGGCTTTACTTAAATAATTACTATGCTTAATCATTTTTTCATGAGTGCTTGTCTACCCTACATTTGCTTCACTAATGGTGCTAATCGTAGAACTCATAACTTGGCATCTTCTGCTTGGGAAATATG
The DNA here is from genome assembly GCA_032191745.1 of Picea mariana. Taxonomy (NCBI): domain Eukaryota; kingdom Viridiplantae; phylum Streptophyta; class Pinopsida; order Pinales; family Pinaceae; genus Picea; species Picea mariana. Next base: position 111,478 of record JASDQU010373377.1, on the reverse strand, counting down.
TGCACCTACATATGAATTAATTAGTCTTCACAGTGTTTGCCTTGGTCGTGAAACTAACAATATCGCAAAATACAGTGTTTTCATTGAATTATTGATTGACGTTGTTTCACTTGGAATCTATCACCTTATTGTATGACTTTATTCATAGTTAGTATTCCTACAGTTGAGTAATGTCTACTCCATTCGAAGTCCTATGTTGTTAAGGGTATATTATGAATTCTCCTCTTGGAATGTCATTTTTATTACATTGAATATCAACACATTCCTAGATGTCTAAATACATTAACAGATGTTCTGGACAATTATGCGTTAGGTAGACATTTGAGAAATTTATAAAATCTAATCACACTTTGCATATAAAACAAGTAAGCCAGTAGAAGCCTCATATATATAATGATAAAAAGTGTTACAATTTTTTTTTTTTCCAAAGACCAAAATATCAAAAAATTTGAAGCACATGGCTTCATATACAAATAGAGCATCAAGGATGTTTCTCGCTATAACATGCGACTGCCCGTGCTACTCTACAGAGCAGTCGACCGATGGAAGCAGATACGCCCACTGTGTGGCGTTGATAATGTCTCAGGATATTGTCAATAGAGGAATCTGGGATGGTCATCGTAAGCCCCTCTAAGTTTTGTTCTATAGTCTCGTAGTCGGCAACATCTACTCCTACTATGTCAACTCTCTCCCCTCACCTCTGGATGGGGGATGAACCTGGAGTTTGGTAAGGTCCCACATCTACATCATCAAAGAGAATTTGATTAGTCATTGGATAAAAAACATAAAAAACATTTCATATTTAAAAATCACAAAACATTATAAAAACAAAATGTCATTCTTACCTATGTCCCCCCATTAGTCTTGGAGAAATTTATATTTTCGACACACTAGCTCAGTGGGAGTAACACTATTTCATTGGGAGTTAAATGGTGATTTCTATTTGAGACTTTCTAATCTTAGACCATCACTATTATTCATGAATTCCTAATTATAGGATGTCATTGCCTATATGAGTGAAGATCACTCACTCATTGATAAGATAATAATATGCATTGATTCTCATTCTTCATTATGTATCTCTCTTCCTTTTCTTGATAAGATTTGTTTGTGCATGCTTTAGCTAGATCTCCTTTACAGGTTTCCATGAAACACTGACATGGTATCAAAGCTATGCTTCTTGGAGAAAGCCAGACAAGAAAAAGAATAAGGAAAATCAGATTTTTGGCAAGCTAAATACGTGGTTGTACCTTCTAGTAGTTATTCCTCCAAAAATATTACTTTTTTTAGGAAACAACCTGGATGGAAAGTAAATAGGCCCATTGTGGAAGTGGGTTTTCAACCATTGGGTGAGCTTATTCACTGTTTTCTCAAAATGTAAGAAACAAGATAGCCTCTTGAAACTGATACGAATCTGTGGCCGTACCTTCCAGTAGTGATTGCTCCCAAAAATATTAAGTTTTTGAGGAAACGACTTGCATGAGAAGTAAATCGGCCAATTTTGTGAGTGGGTTTCAACTGTTTGGAAAGATTCCTCATAGTTTGATCATAAATTAAGTCACAATATCATCTCCTAAATATGATACGAATTTTCACTTAAAGTGCTCTTTCTACCGTGATTTCTTAGTTTTTCACTTACAGATTGTGAGTAAATTTGTAGGGGTTCTTAGAAATAGTGGAAGAGATGGAAAGGAAAACTATTATACAATCAAACTTGGTGGTAATCCTCACACCATACAATTATTTTGATTGGAATCCTAAGGCAGAATTCCAACTCAGAAGGAAAGTACTGTATAATTTGATGATAGTGATAGAAACATAACCCACATTAATGATTGAGAAGATGAGATTGATGAATGTTGCCAATACACTGAAGTGGGAAATAAAGTGTGCACAAAGAAGAATGATAGATGGAAGAGAAATCGTGGGAAATAAAGCCTGGAAGAGGAAAGCGACAACTGGTAATAAGAACAGCACACACGCATGCAAGAAGGAGGTGACAGCTGGAAGGAAGAAAAGCACACATGCAGAGAAGGAAGACCTAACGACAGTGGGGTTAGGGTTTTTGTAAGGTTTTATGTAAATGGATGAAGGTCCTGATAGATATATATATAGATACGAAGGTATCTTAGGAAGGTTCGGTTTGCTACTTTTGTAGAGGTTCATATGGTATGTAATGTTTTTGATTAGATGAACTACTTTTGTAAAGAAATTGAACTAGAGCGGCAGAGAGAAGGTAGATATTGAGGATTACATTGGAGGCTGAGGAGCCTGGTGCGATCTAGTTCACCTCATATAGATCTTACCCATCTGAGGAGAGTTGTAAGTGTGTGGCGCGAGAATTGTAGAACTACCATAATAAGAGAGCCAAGGGCCAAATCTTTATGGATGTAGCCCAGGATGGGGTGAACCCAATAATACCTGTGTAATGTGATGAATACATGCATATATTTATCATACTTTTAGTAGTTAAACACTGTGTGTAATAAATGAATGAGTTATTATATTTGTTGGTTAATTTCTATTGGGATATCAAGAAAAGATGCCACAGAGGTTAAAATATTAAAGAGAATAACAGTAGTTTGTAACACAAGTTATAATAAATGGTTTAGAATACAGATTCCATATCTCTCACTCAATCATAGGCTATAAACACCTAAGTCTTACAACCACCCATTTACAACTATCTCGGGTGAGAATGCACAGTGCATTCTGTGTATTGTGTTGCCTTCTGGTTTACCAGAAGGGCCAATAGTTTTAGGCTTTGTTGGTACCCTGCAAGATATGAACCTTGGGTCAACAATGCAAGTAGTAGGGAAGAGCCGTTCATTAAACCAACAAATGGTTTCGTTGTCGTGTTAGGAGGAACAAGAGAGGACTTAGTAGATGAGATAGAATCCATGAGAAAAGAATGAGTGAAAACAAAAGACCATTGAGCCATTACAAGGGAATGTTGTGACCATGGAACCCCACAAAAGAAGAAATCGAAGGTTGGTTGAGAACTAAAGAGATAGATTTTTCCCAAAAAGACAATAGAAAATATATCATACCCTACAAATATCTAGATAAATACGTGTTTAAGGATTTACACGAAGTATTTTCTGTGATTTTTCCCACCTACTGCAAGAGTGGATACTAAGGTTGAAAGATAACCATGCGATGAACAAGATCCAACAGCTAGATTGGACCCCATTATAGGTTGAGAAGTTATAGAAGGTGAACCACAAATTCACCTGCGCAGTCAACTTTTAGCTTGACTGTATTGTGGCAGGCTTCATCATAGAGTTTATAGTCGACACAATGAAGTCATATAGAATAGCAGAGAAGGAATTTATATGCAGACCCCGTAGAAGGTACATTCGATCACTATATACTTATTTTAAAATAATGCTATATAAAAAAGGGGTAATGACAATGGAATCAGACAACTAGACTTCCTTGCATGCATGGGGCAAGGGGGGAAGCACTGACAGAGAGAGGAGAAATGGAAGAAGGTGAGGATAAAGGCAAGAAGGAGGAGGAATTCTTGGACCCAATATTGATGGATGGCGACAAACTTAAGTGGATCTTGGCGTCATCGGGAACAACGCGTAGCATAGTACCCTACCAATATAAGGTGAATACCAAGAAGATATTCATAGCCATGAGAGAGGGTTTGGCAAGCGATGAGGAAGAGGTAGAGGACCTCTAGGCTGTGGAGAATATTGAGGAAATCCCGTGTGCAACCTATGAGCAGAAAATAGGAGGCCCAAGAATGGGAGGAGAAGGAAACCATCCTTTCCATATTAATTTCAGTGTGGAACCCATAAACCCATGTGTGACCAATACACCAAAGAGAACACCATCGTTTAGAAAGCCGAAGTTCGGAGGAATTCTGACAACAAGAAGTACATCTACCGCAGGAGCAACAACTGGAGGATCCAGTTCAGGCAGTACTATTCAAGTATCTACACCACATGGCAGAGGTAGCAGTTCAGTATTTAGAATGGCAGGACATGATCCCACTATCATATTACCAAAATTTAGAGGAGAAGCAACAAAAGACCCTGAGAAGAATTTGTTCATTTGTGAAAAGATCTGGGAGGAAAAACAGGTCACGGATGAAGATACCAAACTCGTGAAGCTAGCAATCATGCTAAGAGACTGTGCACTAGACTGGTACATGAGTCTAGACATGAACAATGACCCTGGGATGACAAGGACACTGGTAGACATTAAGAAGCTATTGATTGATGAGTTCCTGAAGCCGAGCTCAGAGGATCAGTACATGAATGAGATGATTGAGATGAGAAAGAAACCAAGAGAGTCTGTATGGGAGATTGACCATAGATTCAAGCAACTGAAGGGGATGTTAAAATACCTTATGATCAAGATGAAAAACCGACACCTGTTTGTCAACTCACTACTCCCACACATAAAATATCCCTTAGGACAACAGAAGTTTCAGACGCAGGACGAGGCTCTATAGGCACCCTTACAGCTGGAATAGAACCAGTACCAGCAGACAAACCCATCTATTGAAGAATTGAAGTAGGATTTGAAGAACCTAACATTTTGGTTGAACCAAAATAAGAACAAGGACAAATGGGAAGTCATTTGGTGTACCACATGCAGGATGGAAGGACACCACAAGAATGAATGTCCAACATTCACGCAGTATATGGAAACATGCATGCCAAAACTGCTACCATGGGGAGGATTATGGTGCGAAATATGTAAGAAACCGGGTCATGGCCCTTATCACTGCACAATGATGTAGAAATACTAGACAGTTCCAAAGAATTCTTATTGCACATTTTGTAAGTCAGTGGGCCATGATGACAAAGATTGCAAAACTATGGAGCTGATGTAGGAAAGAACATCAAATGCATACATGGTACAGGTCAAAATGATGTCTAGGAAAGTAGCGCCACAGTTCAATCAAGCCCCAGCTCCATACAAAACTACACACCAGCAGTACAAGACTGCGCAACAACCATACAATAACGCATAGCTGTAGTACAATCCAACACAACCCCATTATAATACCGCGTAGTATAATCAGGCACCATAGTACAATGTGTCGAGAAGGGATCGAGCAAGATATCGAGGAGGAGGAGGAGCTAGAGGAGGTTTTGGACATGGCAGAGGACCAGTCACATGTCACAACTGTCAGCAACCAAGACATTATGCACAAGAATGCCCATTGTCGCCAATAAATTGTATGTATTGTCATGCATCGGATCACGAGACAAAGGAATGTTTGACACTATTAGTAAACATCCTGGAAAAGAGGAACCATAACAACCAGAATGTTCAATGGATTTTATCCAAAGCAAGGGAGGATGGATGAAACATCAATATAGTCACCCATGGAGGAATGAAGATAGGAAATGAGACAGTTCGACAGGAACCCGCATAGAACAAATGGGTAATGAAGAACACTGAACCAAGAAAGAAGTTTGACATGCCCAAAGAAAAGGAGACTTTTAAGGAAGCTAGATAAGAATTTCAGAAGGTGGACACAATGTTGACTTGCACTGCAGAACCAGTCCATGAAGCCTCAGAATAATAATTCCACCATCATTCGATCATACCAACGGAACACCACCCAAGGGACAAGTAAGTACTATCAAAGACTTTTTTCAATCATGCATAAAAATGTTAAGTGATCCTTCATCTATGAAAATATTGAAAAGCATCCTAGATAAATGTAGCAGCGAGATGGAACAAAAGCTAGAACCGAAAAATGTCAATCATCTACACACAAGAAGAAGAACAAGTAGGGAATTTAGACTAAATGATAACATTGGGGATTTCAATATGGGAGACATCATACTGGACCTAGGATCTGAAGTGAATGTGCGACCCAAGAAAAATTGGCAATGCATGGGAGAGCCAACATTGAGATACTCAAATGTCCAATTAAAACTAGCAAACCAACATAGGGTCCTACCAATAGGGAGACTGAAAGGAGTAACAGTGGATCTTGATGGAGTGTGCACTAAAGAAGAATTTGAAGTCATCAAAATAGTAGATGGCACAACATCATACCCGACACTACTCGATATAGATTGGGAATTTGACAACCAGACCATAATTAACTTCAAGACAAGGAAAATGACATTTGAATCCATAGATTACAGGGTCATAGCACCACTAGATCCATTATAAGGGGAAATTTTCGTAGAACCCACTTGTATAGACTTAGAGGAGATTGGCTAGTTGTACAGAACAATTGCATGCAATAAGGATTATGTAAACCCAACTGTAGACGAGGTACTTAGTTGGTAGAGCATTACTTCATGTGCAACAGATTTAGACACGGGGTTAGAAAACTGGCAGCAGAGACTACACGAAATATCCACGAGAAGATGTGAAAGAATAGACCACGTAGTACGATGGATAGGCATAAAAATCAAAGAACCACCCAGTTTCCACGGACTAAATGAGTTGGAAACATTCTTGACACATTATGAAGATGAAGTATTATAAAAACAGAGGCTACTAGCACTGAATTTATCACTCAAGGTCACACCCGCAAGATGGTGGGGTGCACACAATGAGACTATCAAAAACTGATACCAATGTAAGCGGTTACTGCGCATAAGGTTCGACGTGGAACGGAAAAAAAAAAACAACAAACAACAAAGATATGAAGGACTAGGGACACCAGTGAAACACTTGGAGGAGTGAAAAACACTGTGGAAAATGACACCACCAGAGGAATGGCCTCACCACTTCATTCACACTTTAGAGGGCATACTAGTGAACTGGTATATAGATCGAGAATTCCGCAAAGGAACAACAACATGGATGACATTGCAACATAAATTTACCGTCACTTTCTCATTCGAGCATGAGAACCCCAACATAGATGCAACCCTGAAATGGATCAGAGGAATCATATTCATTGAAGAACCGAAAATAGAACTTATTACCGAAGAGCAGCAGTGAAATAATGAGACAATCAAGGAACTACTGTCATGTTACCATGTACAAGAGGAAGCACCAGACGAAGATGACCTACACGACATTTATATTGAAGAAGTGGAAGGCGAAAGAGATGTGAAGGCACCACCCATAGAATCCGAAGTTATTTCCACGCCAGTCAAGGTAAATAAAGTTAACATCGGAACAACTGAACATTTCAAAATGGCCAACATTGGATACTACTGGGATGAGCCAACAGTAGAAAGCATCACAAAGTTGTTGCGCGAATACAACGACTTGTTTCCTACAACATTTATAGAGATGAAGGGTATAGAAGGAGAACTGGGAGAGATGAATATACCTCTCATACCTGAAGTGAGATCGATTAGACAATGACCATATATATTGAACCCCATATATAAATATAAATTTAAAGAGGAGATCAACCAGATGCTCGAAACCGACATAATAGAACCAATCGAGGAATCATAATGGATAATCCCGATGGTTGTATAGGACAAGAAACAAGGAAGAGGGATTAGGATATGCGTTTACTTGAGGAATTTGAACGATTCATTCTACACGACCCATTCCCTACACCATTCACAGATGAAGTGTTATAGAATGTGGGGAGACACGAAGCTTACTCATTCACTGATGGATTCTTAGACTACCATGAGATTAGGATGGCACAGGAGGACAGATAAAAGACCACGTTCATGATGGAATGGGGATATTATCAATATATTGTCATACCATTTGGACTGAATAATGGACCAACAATATTCTCTAGAGTAGTTATCGCAACATTTAAATAATTCATCCATCAGTTTCTCAAAGTATACCCGGATGACTGGACAATCTATAGTCTGTTGAAAAACCATGTGGAAGTTTTACACTTGATGCTAGAACGATGCAACCAGTGTCAGATATCACTAAACATAAATAAATGTATATTTGGAACACCGTTTGGGATACTATTAGGCCATATAGTATGCAAACAAGGGCTATTGGTTGATCCAGCAAAGATCACAGTTATCGTCAAATTACCAGCATCAAAAATAGTTTCTTAGCTACGAGCGACATTAGGACACACAGGATACTATAGGAAATTCATCAAAGGTTATGTGTAGATCACAGAACCAATGGAAAAACTGTTAAGGAAGGATACAAAGTACCAATGGAACAACGAGTGTCAACACGGTCTGGATACTCTGAAGGAAAAAATGTTCACTGCACCGATATTACTATTTTGAGACTAGGGAAAGACATTCCATGTGCATGTAGATGCATAAACAATAACACTTGGAGCTATCTTAGCATAGCCAGGACTAGGAGACTTGGATCACCCGATAGCGTTCACAAGAAAAAAAATATCAAACTCAAAACAAAATTATAACATGATGGAAAGAGAGGGACTAGTTATGGTTTATGCACTACGTAAGTTCAGACACTAGCTATTGGGAAAACGTTTTAAGATGTTTACAAATCACTCAGACCTAAAATACCTAGTCAAAAAGCCAGCATTGGGGGGGATAATCTGTCCATGGTTACTGTTATTTCAATAATTTGACTTCGAAGTAATAGTCAAACCAAGAAGACTGAATGCAGGACCTGACCACCTATCACGGGTCACAAATGGAGAAGAACCCATGAACTTAGAAGAAAAATTTCCATATGCATAGTTATTCTCAATACATATTGTTGATGATTACTTTGCAGAAATCATATAGTACTTGAGCACAGGTACCGCACCGCAAGAATATACCACTAGGCAGAAGAAGAACCTGGTAGTTCGCGCAACCGACTATCAACTAATTGCAAGACATCTATATAAAATGGGCACAAATAGCATTTTACGAAGATATGTGTTAGAGCACGAACAACCAATAATTTTAGAAGAAGCCCACGAGGGATTGGTAGGAGGAAACTATGTAGGAAAAGATACGATGCAGAAGGTACTCTACATAGGATGGTGGCCAACGATTCATAGAGACTCAAAAGAGTATTGTCAGGGATGTGATGTCTATCAAAGGGTATGAAAACCCAACAGAAGGGACGAGATGTCATTACAACCGAAAGTGACATTAAAGGCATTTGATAAATGGGCAATAGAATTTGTGGGACCAGTTAACCCACCAGCCAAAAGAACAGGGGCAAGATACATCATCGCCGCGATGGAATACCTAACAAGGTGGGAAGAAGTTGCACAAGTAAAAGACTACAGTGTAGAGATAGGTGCACACTTATTATTTGAACAAGTAATTACTTGGTTTGGGTGCCCAAGAGTTTTGATGAGCGACCAAGGCACACATTTCATAAATAGCTTCATCCGCGCAATGCTCGAAGAGTTTGAAGTTCACCACTAGAAAAGCACACCGTATCATCCACAAGTGAATGGCATAGTAGAAGCCTTCAACAAAATTCTAGAGAACGCACTGACAAAGATATGTAACATCAACAGAGACAAATGGGACCTCAAAGTACCAACAATATTATGGGATTATAAGATGACATGAAAAATGTTGACAGGGCACACACCATTCAAACTAGTCGATGGACAAGAAGCAGTAGTTCCATTAGAATTTTTAGTACCTAGCTTACGCATAGCAGCTACCACACAAATGACAGAATGTGATGCAATATAGGAAAGACTGAACCAACTATTAGCAATGGAGGAAGACCAATCCTAAAAGGATTACATCAACAAGTGTAGAAGTCTAGAGACAAATCATGGCATGATCGACACATTAAGAGGAATACTTTCAAGGAAGGAGATCTAGTATTGCTCTATGACAACAAATCGTTTCAGCACCCAGGAAAGTTGAGAATGCATTGGTTAGGACCATACGAGGTCAAATCTGTAACAAACGGTGGAGTTATACATTTAATATATTTAGTAGGCGCATACCTTAGAGGAATGATCAACGGGAGCTGACTGAAGCTATATAAGGACATTTGACCACCCACTGCGCAGTAAAAAAAAAGAAAAAAAAAAGTGCGAAGCACGCCAGAGATAAAAAAGCCACAAGACACTCGAAACATGAATGCAGCAAATGCAAGAACAATGGTAACATGCCAAATAAAAACAAGTGGGAAATGAAAATTCGACAAAAGCAAGATGACAGGACAACACTAAGTGGAATTAAGGCACGAAAAGGACTGATGGAACATCACATTAAACATGCCAACTAGAAACGAAAAAAGTAAACGTAATGGAAAGTATGAAAGTACCAAAGATGCATTGAACTGATAGTTATGGTGCATTAATCACACCATGAAGGAAATGTCCTTGATAATATTCATGAAAATCCCATACAACACGTGAGCATAGAAGAAACTAGTCTATTCGCAAAAGGAGAACAGAGAGAGAGAAACAACAGCCTGAATGAACAAAGTGAGACCACATAGCTCACCAGAGTCCTTAAAACTCAACAAACATTTGACACTCACCACTATGGCACCACCTAAGTCTGCTGAACTAGGCCATACATCCAGACTGACTAGGGTTCAAACTAGGTCACGAGGACTACTAGAAGAAAATGAGGAGCGACTGTCTGAGATCGTCGATATCGATGAGATCCCATCCCTAGAGATAACACCAGTGAACTCTACACTGATACTAGAAAATATTCAACAACCACAAGCAAGGGTCATGAAAGAAGACATGCGAGTAGCGACACATGAACCTCATAACGAGGAAGCGGAAACCCAACCAGAAGTGCAACCAGAAAGCACTAAACCGGTCGTGTAAGTTAACAAAACRACATAGAATCAAGAATCAAAAGGGAAAGCAGACGATTCACAGGTACCTAGCCTAGGTCAACCAACAGAAGAGACCACGGGAACTATCTCAGTTTGACCAGAATGGCTTACAGGGGAGAAACCAAGAGTTGTTGTAACTTCATACCAACCACCACAACAGGAAGACAAAGTTCTGATACCGAGCTCACCACACAAGAAACCAGGGATGATTTTAAGGATGAAAATTTATTTTAAAATGTAGAAACCTTGGCGAATCTTACTAATCTTTCATATGCCAACTATAAATTTTTGGTGATATTTTTGTAAAAATATTCAAATTTCTAAGGATTTTATATAGTTTTTATAAAATTTTGGCGAATTTTAAGGTAAAAGAATTTTGTCCTATAGAATTTGGGCGAATTATTTTTAAAATAGCGAATCTATTTTTTGGAAAAGCAATGGAAAATTATCCCACGAGCGAAATTTAGCCCCTAAAATCATCGTTGCAAGAAACCCGCAGCAGAAATTGTGCTACCACGCATACTAGAGGGAGTACAGGTAGATCCACAACTACTGGGTCATGTCGGGAAGCTCAAGTATCCCTACCATGATGGATCAAATGAAACCAAGTACCTATAACTTGCGTCGAGGGTTTTTATGTAGAACATAGTGGTAAACCAACTTGGAGAAACGATTAGTCAGCCACATCGGTGGGCAGTTGGAGTGGATAGAAAAATAATTTTAGGGTTGCTGAAACTTCTACATTTTGGCAGAGGCTAGTACACGACAACATGTGTTAAGTAGCTATTAACAGTAACACACGAAGGGGATATATGGTTGGACAAAATCGTCCCCATAACTGTTGATATTATCACGCAAATAATAGGACTACCCAGCTTGGCTATGGATCCCATCTTGATTCTGGATGATAAATCCAAGGAGAAAGCATTAGCAAAGGAAATGAAGAAGAAATACGGTACCGCCAGGGGGAAAAGAGGCATTATAATCAAATGGATCAACAATGTAGTGACACAACTGGGTTCAAAGATATTAGCCTGTAAAATTTTAATAAAATGCCGCAAATACGAAGTACTAGCGGGAGTCATACCAGTTGCAACTCAATGCATAGAAGACACCTTCGTGAGCTAGACGCCTTATATATTAAACTTGTTCCAAGTGGACTACAAGGATGCACAGGACCTCGGTACATAATTCCATTACTCATGGTTTCTCACCCTCATAGCCTTCAATGCGGGATGGTGAGAACCAGAGTATGTAGTTTTTTGTAATAGACCACAGCCAACAAGAGCGAGATATCTATTACTGAGATTCGGGCCACAAGCTAGGCATAAGAGGGAAAATGGAATCATCTTTGAAGCATACCTATGGGACATACAAGAAGCTATCAACTGATCATGGAGAATAACACTAGAGGATGTTGCACGATATGGGGACATCGCTAACTTCTGGGCTACACGTCAAGCCATGTGTATACAACCAAGGTAGGATCCAGATAGACAGTGGCTACCGATGTGCTACTGCATCACAGAAGGTGATATAGACATGGTCATCAACGAATGGCCTGACGCATGGAGGATCCCATCCATTCCTCGAGAAGTACCGAAAGGACCCGAAGAAGGAGAGGTAGCACAAGCAGAAACACAGCCTTTGCTAATCCCAATGCCCAAGAAACCAAGGACGGGCCAAAAAAAGCTTACTCAGGCAAATGAAGGGTCAAAGCAGATAGGAACCTAGAAGGGGTAGAAAGCGACCACTGAACAGACGAAACAAGATAAAGGAGCACAAGAGAACACCCCAAATGCCATCACACAAGAACCAGGGGGAGCTAAGAGATTGGTTGTATAGGTAGTAGGCGCGTGCAAGAAATCAAAGGCGTAATGAGAATCACCAAACTATAAGATTACAGAGGATGATAGAGAAATGATCGCCAAAATGGTCCACGATTGTCTAGCAGAAGACTTCGACCATGCAACACAACACAGGGATAAACTAAAAAAAGAGATGGTAGAAATGGGACAACTCCTTAGGACACTCGGGGAGGCCTAGAGAGCAAGTAGCAACAGAGGCATAAAGTTGTCGAAAAAACAAACCAATGAAAGAGTGGAGGTAGAAGAACGAGACCCAATCCTCCCAATGCCACATGCGAATGAAACAATCTACATAAAAATGAACATGATTCGAATGGATGAAATCATGGGACAAACACCATTGAAGGATTTGTACCACATACAATTGGTCTTGACACGGATGCCATCAATAGAAATGTACAAATTGCAGGTTAGTGTCGACCACAAAATGCAGTCTCGGGCAAATAAAAACTTAATCGATCTACATAAAGAAACAAAGAAATGGAAAGCACTGGAAAAATATTATGAGCAGGCCAAATCTAAAACTTAGGAGGAGACAGAATGTAGGAATGAATTGGAATGAAGAGTGGGAGAATTTTTTGGGAAAATTCCAAGCACTGCGCAAGGAAACGAACTCCCAGCCGCAGAAAATATCAACTAGATTGTGCAAGAAATCGCTCAATACCAGAAGGAGATTGAGGATATCCGAGAACAACTCACACCAACAACTCCACCAATAGTAAAGGAGCAAAGGAGGCAGGCAACAACAACACAAATACAGGAGATGGAGAAATAGGTTAGCATGGCAACTGACTTACTCAATAAAGCATCACAACTTTGGACAAGACTGAAGGAGGACCCACAGGTTCAACGCTGGGACAAGTAAGAGGAGAGGATCAATGCATCAATCCAAGAACTAAAATAGAGGCAAAATACCATACCAATCCGAAAATGCGTCAAGGGGACGCAAGAGCTGAAGAAGATGTAGGCAAAACTTCTCACTCCACAAACATGGAAATAGGAGCATCAGGCTCAAATAGAACCATTATAGGAATGGGTAGCAGAAGTACTCACATAAGCAGAAGAAGCTAGGACATAGATGACACATACAGAGGCATAATTTGAAGGATTACTGAAGGACGAAGTGGTAGTTCATGTAGTGGATACCATTAAGGAGAAGACCACACAGACACTAATAAAAGAAGTAGAGCTGAGGGAAAAGTTCCAGACGATCACCGAGGAGATTGAGGCAGCTCAGAAATATTAGGTGACTCGAGATGAGTCACATGTCAGTGTTGGGGGCCTGTTGGCAGTATGCAGAAGTGGAAAGTTACAACTGGTAAGAAGCACAACATGCGCACATGTAAGAAGGAGGCGACAACTGGAAGGAAGCAAAGAATGCATGCAAAGAAGGAAGACCTAACGATAATAGGGTTAGGGATTTTGTAAGGGTTTGTGTAAATGGTTGAAGAGCCCAATATATATATATATATATATATATATATATATATATAGATAGATAGATAGATAGATATGTAGGTATAATAGGAAGGTTCAGTTCGCTACTTTTGTAGAGGTTGATATGATATTTAATGTTTTTGATTAGATGAACTACTTTTGTAAAGCGGTTGAACTAGAGTGACAGAGAGAAGGTATATCTTGAGGATTAGATCTCAGGCCGAGGATCCTGGTGTGATCTAGTTCGCCTCATATATATCTTACCCATCCGAGGAGAATTGTAAGTGCGCAACGCGAGAATTGCAGAACTACCATAATAAGAGAGCCAAGAGACAAATATTTGTGGATGTATCCCAGGAGGGGGTGAACCATAGTAATACCTATGTAATGTGATGAATCCATGCATATCTTTATCATACTTTTAGTAGTTAAATGTTGTGTGTAATGAATGAATGAGTTATTATATAGCTTGGTTAATTTCTATTGGGATATCAAGAAAAGATGCCACGGAGGTTAAAATATTAAAGAGAATAACAGTAGTTTGTAACACAAGTTATAATAAATGGTTCAGAATATAGATTCCATATCTCTCGCTCAATCCTAGGCCATAAACACATGAGTCTTACAACCACCCATTTAAAGATATCTCAGGTGAGACTGCACAGTGCATTCTGTGTACTGTGTTTCCTTCTGGTTTACCATAAGGGCCAATAGTTTTAGGCTTTGTTGGTACCCTAAAAGATATGAACCCCGGGTCAAAAATGCAAGTAGTACGGAAGATTCGTTCATTAATCCAACAACGAACCGTAAGGATGAGGCCACAAGGCTACTTCTTGAGTTAATATCTATTGATTTGTGGTTTCATGTTGCTATATGAAAGACTCCAAATCAGATCTGGACCACCTTGGAAAGACTCTTTGGAAAGCATGATGAGATGCGAGGTCATATGCTTGAGGTAGAGTTGAATACCTTATACCCTAAAAGTTTTGATAATATACATGATTTCTTTACTAAATTTAAATCTTTGATTTTGAGCTTGGGTGAATGTGGTATTGACAAGTCTACACAAGAGAAACAACTTATTATAACAATCTTGGCCAAGCTAGGACCATAATAGAATGTATATGTCTCCAATTTCCATTATGGCGGATGTCTTTTTGGAACAAATTGGAAAATGCGTATGCTAGCTCAGTTCATTGAGTTTCTTACACAAGTGAAGACAAAACTCATACATATGGGCCTCATGAAATATCCCAAAGAACATGCACTCACCATGCATGATGGAGAAAGGTCATCCAAATAGAACATGAAGGAGGGATATTCCAAACCCTTTAATGATTCTTCAAGTTCCAAAGACTCTTTAGATTCCAAGAAGAAGAAGAAGGGAAAGCAATGCACTTATTGCAATAAACCGAATCATGAAGAATTCACATGCATGAAGAAATAGACCGATCTTATGGCATAGACACTTCAACAGAACAACCTTGGAAACTTCATTCCACAGGGAGTCAAGAAGCAGAAGGAAGAAGATTATGCTCCTAAGAAAGATAATCATCATGCTCGCTTTGCAATTAATTCCTCATCTGATTCATTGATTATATATTTTGGTGCATCCCATCATATGGAAGAGAAATATAAAGTTTTCTCTTCTTTGATTCCATGCTCAAGACCTTCTATTCTCATGGGGGATGACACTCCAGTAGA
>JASDQU010373377.1:59726-72273 GCA_032191745.1 Picea mariana | reverse complement strand
GCCTAGTAGCCATGACTCATTTTTTACTCCATAGTGATGTTCATGGGGGTGTTGGAGAAATTTATATTTTTGACACACTAGTTCAGTGGGAGTAACACTAGTTAATTGGGAGTTAACTAACTAGTTCTATTTTAGACTTTCTAATCTTAGACCATCACTATTATGCATGCATTCCTAATTATAGGATGTCATTTCCTATATGAGTGAATATCACTCACTCATTGATAGGATAATAATATGCATTGATTCTCATTCTTGATTGTGTATCTCTCTTCCTTTTCTTGATAAGATTTGTTTGTGCATGCTTTAGCTAGATCTCCTGTGCAGGTTTTCGTGAAACATTGAAAATTGGGAACCCTCAAGAAGAACCAAGTCTGGAGTACCTTAGAAGTCTAATTTGGCATAGGCATAGTCATCGACCATGAGCATCTGAGTTCTCAACTAGTCGAAGAAAACATAGTTATATTAACGATGTGACCAACTACATGTCGTGCTATGAGGTCGACCCACCTATTCATTCTTGGATATTGTGGAATAGGTATACCCCACTCTACCTGTAAGTGCAGTACTGGGACCCTCTCCAGGAAGAAGGACACCAAAATTGACCTGTATCCAAACTGTTTCAGGTCACCATTCATGCACTTGGTCAATTGTTTTTTCATACTCTTGAGCACCCCTTCACACCAGTTGAAAATTCGGGGATCCATACATTCCAGCGCATACTGCAAATAGAAATGAAGAGGCATATGGGGAGTTTTTCTCTCTTCCATGCACGTGATGGTGTAGAGGATGGTTTGTAGGGGTAAGTCTCAGATGTCTCTTATAGAGACTTTACCGCTATGCTTTTGTGTACCTGGCACACAATGCTCGCTGATATAATGGTGCATGGGTGCACCTCCACCTCTATTGGTTGTAAGTGAGACTCGGGACCCACGAAGAGATAGCCCAATCAAGAAGTATATATCCTCAATATCTATCATAGTAATTTGATCCCCCACACAGAATGCATGTTCGTTCACATCCCACATGTGAACTAGGTATTCGAGTAACCTCGGTTGGGCCCTCATACCCTATATCTTAAATAATTTTAACAGTCCACACTATCAGAGGTCATTTACCATTCCCGATTCATTCTTGACAAAGTAGTCTTCCCCCTCATTCTCTCTCTCATTCCATTCCAACATTTTTACTGTGGAAAACCTACAATGGACCATTAAAGAGAGATTAGCACCATTTTCTTCTTCCCTGGACATTGTTTATTGGAAAATCTATCTTAAAATAATTTTGAGTTGTGCATGTCGCACGTGAGGGAATATACATATTGTGGATTCATCGCAGGCTAGCTTTAAGGCCACCTGCGATGACCCTAGATCATCACAGGGGCCGATATCAGGCACCTGCAGTGACCTCCGCTCATAGGTACCCTCAAAAACTTAAATCAAAAACCTATTTCTAACCAATGAAAAATGAATTTTGATCCATGGAAAATTGAAAGAGATGCAATTTATCTATTCTGCGGAGACCGTTCGTCGAATGATCAACCGTGACTTCCACAATCTGCAGTGGAAAATTGAGGTAAATGGGGGGTTTTGTAGCAAAGTTTGGGTGAAATAACAAATGGGATAGTGAAATGAAGTTTTTACCCATTTTTATTAGTTTTTCACTTTTTCATTTACTTTTTATATTATTTTATATACTTTGCCTAAACCCTAAAGTCCTAAACAAGGTTGTGATCTTTGCAGGTGAAGAGTCTAGGAGTTAGCTCTTGAAACAAGGATTTTTTATTTTATTTTATTTTTTATATATTTGTACACATGTGTAGATCCTTTTAGGGTTTTTCATGAAAAACTCTGAGAAAGTCTTGATTCTTTCTCACACTTGTGAAACCATGAGAATGTAATAGATTAGTCCTTTGTCATTTTTTCGAACTCGTAATGGTAACACGAAAAATGAAGCCCATGGAGTATCATTTAAGCTCTTTTCATGCTTCGTAAAAATGAAAAGATTGTCGAGCGACCTTGTTATTTTCATGCTCATGCAAGTATTTAAAGAAAACATTTTATGGGTGGTAGGTTATCAATTTTTCAGTCTCTTCGAATTGA
This sequence comes from Picea mariana, assembly GCA_032191745.1. Lineage (NCBI taxonomy): Eukaryota > Viridiplantae > Streptophyta > Pinopsida > Pinales > Pinaceae > Picea > Picea mariana. The sequence continues at coordinate 70,171 of JASDQU010373377.1, read as the reverse complement.
TTTACGAAAAAGGAACTGATGGAGTTCTCTTTAAGTCTTTTTCAGACTCTCTAAACATGAAAAACTCCTAAGTTTTCTCTCTTTGGACTCGTTAAACAAACATTGAAAAACCCATATGGGATCAATCCATTCCTTCTTAGGGTTCATTAAACATACTCCGAGGGACTCATCCTAAGTATGAACTTACATCAACAAGCATATGTTATCCTCGTCAAGCTTGCGTAAAAATAAAGAGGTACTCGCCAGAAATGGTGGGGGGAAATTGGGAAAGACATGTGTCTCTGTATTTGTGTTAGTGGCAGTAATAGTCTCTCTTGAACATGACACCCCCTTCATCATTGTGTCCAAGTTGGGAAATCGATTTTTCTCCCATTTGATCATCCACATCTCCATATGTCAGGTCCTCCTTGAGTCAATGCTACCAATACTATTTTCATGTTGTTCATATGTTAAAAAGAATTCCAACCTAAATAAGCCTTCTAACAAGTCATTCATTTGCAGTTATAAATTTCTACCATGTCGGCCTTCCCTGAGTCAGTTTCAAATCACTTCATACTCTAATATACCTCAAAATATGTTAATTATTTTGTGTCACTGATGGGGGATACATTAAGGCCCTCCTGTGATGAGTCTTTTCCTATTGACTTCAAATAATTATTCAGGAACAAGACCTAGAAATCATTCAGTACCTTAGGGCTTGCATGCCTCAATGGAAGGTCTCTTCACTTTCAGCAGTGGGTTCACATCATTGACCCCTGATTGAGAGATTCCATTGAGTATTCTACTTCAACTCATTTATTCACATTCGTTGGATTGTGCTAGGGTAACTTGGGAGTCATTGACATTAATGGCGATTTTCCTCACACTTGTTAATGGTTCTCATCATTGACCGGTAATCAAGTGGTTTCTACCATGTTTGAATTCAACACCTGTAATCACGTGGTTAGATTCATACTTAGGGATGTTGGACCTGAAGACCCTAGATCTTATCATTATAATCTAGGTTGCGATGGAGTATTTATGATTTGTATTGACACATATATCCATTGTGTATGTCTTGTGGCTATGTCTGAATATTGAGTCATTTTAATGTATAGATCCACAATGTATTTCTGGCGGCTATGACAACTCACACTGAATATTTAGTGGTCATGACTCACTTGAAATTTTGTAAACTAAGTATGGGAATGCCCTACTTCAGAAAATGGTATATTATTATGATGATTCTTGACTATTTGGAGGTTCCTGATTGGTGTGCTTCTTGTTTCCAACACACGCATTCTACAAAGTATTTCGGTTGTCATGAGTTCCAATCTCATACTTTGGGGCTCATTCTATTACACATTATTTTGGTTACCCTAGTGATCCATTGAAAAACATGTGTTCATGTTCCCAAAAATAATCTTTTACCATGAGGGAAGTGACTGAATTTCTCTTCTTGAAAACCTGATGAAGAAAGGTCATTGCTGGCTGCACTATATGCAGGGTATGACGATTCCTGATGGTCACCGTCTTCCCTGCAACTGGCCTGTGACGAATCTGCAGTCTACTCTACTACTGGGGTGCGATGATGTCAAAAGAGTAAGAAAAGTTCATTTTTCATGAAAGTTATATAAAGGGATCTTCTAGAAGATGAGGTGGCATCCGAATGATTTGGATCTTACTCGCTTCTCTAATTTTGTGGGATCGTCCTAATCTCTTCAACCATATCTCTTTCCCCTATATTAAAAGGGATCTCTCATGGAAAAGTTTAAGCAAGAAGAAGCAAGATTAAGCACAAAAGGTTGATGTAAGGGTAAGAATTGGATGAGGAATTCTACTTTAGTGCATGCTTGAGGGTTTCATTTCATTTCACCAATTCATCACAAATCTTCTTCATTCGAGATTAAATCAAGTGTGTGTGTGTTGGAGAAAAGAGTCATTGAGAGGGGACCTTGTGACATCAAGGATTTGGTTGTAATATCCACTTTCATTTTGATATAATGCAGTGATATGTTTCTTTCCCATAAAACTTGCTTTGTTTTATTGTATGATTCCTTGATCACATACATAGGTTCTCGTTGAGTATATTATATTGATTTCTCTTTGGTTGGCTTGTGTTCCCTTGCAGATCCAATATCAAAGGAGCACTAGAGTGGAGTTATGATGATAATTATAGGAGAGAGTGACATTTAAATGGTATGTTGGATACCTCTTGTTAAATAAATAACTCAATTCTTAGAGCTTAGGGAAAGTGCCATGTTCTGTTCTATTTTGTTCTAGATCTAGGTGGATCTAGGGAGATTTGTTTATGTTCTCATTTACTGGTAAGTCCCATAACAAGGTGATGGCCCCTCATAGTAGCATCCATTATGTGGGTACGAGACTAGATGTACTCAGCGTGACAGGACTGAAACAATATCAGTTGTTGAAGAGCACCTAGAAAACGAAGGCATGGAGATGGATGAATTACTTTAAGACCTGGAAAACAAAAAAGAAGACTAAAAGAAATTGATCATGTGTAATAATTTTGTAAGACATTTAGATGTACATTATATAGATGAACATGTAATGATGCATATAATGCATTGACATTATGGCTACTTTTTCATATGATAATATTGATATAACCTTAAATTGCACCACACATGCTTACCTAGTATCAGGTCAACTCATATCCCTTCTTTGCCAAAAACTACTGAACAACTCTTCTAAAAACTCCATTTTTAAAAAGTACACACTAGATGGCCCACTACAGCCTACGTGTATCTATAGTGCCCACGCTAGTAGGCCCACTACAGCTTGCGTGTACCTTCAGAATCATGAAAAAAAGGAAAGTTGCCGACGTGACAAAAATCTATGGGTGAGTTAACTGAAACTCCTGACCATGCATGGCCGAGGGTTCATCCAAAACCCTAGCTCCTTCTAGCCTATAAAAGAAGGGGTAGGGGTACCATTTTGAAGGAGGAAAAAATATAGCGAAGAAACTCTGCCCATTTACGTAATCCATTGTCCAAACCCTTTAGCCTTTCCTCATGCCAAAGGAGATTTAACGCAAAGCAGTTGGAGGACAGAAGAAGAGGAGCCTAGGATCAGGTTCAAGGAGCGGTGGCCAGTCTCGACTTTGATTGTAAGTTGATTCATTTTTCAAGTAATAAAAGATACTTTTCCCATCCCAATGCATGAGTTATCTATGGTTTTGTTAATTTATGATTAATTTCTAACCCTTGAATACAGAAGTAGCATGCATGCATAGTTGTTATTTGTCTTGATTGCAGGTCATATGTGGAAGGAGCAGCGCAAGCAAGTGGTCAAAGCGCAACGGAGGATCTACATCGAACACTGGTAACAAGGTTAGTAGTCCTTTTCCATGCATGTACTGTGAAAGAGGGGTTAAATTTTTGGGTTGTAGGTTAAAAAGTAATTTCTTTATGGTCAAAATCTGCATGCAAGTCTGACCCTAGTTTGCTAGTCCGTAGGGTATTTTTCCCAACAACAAAATTGGCGATCGTACTGAGGATAATACTCTTTAGGGTTTCTGGATTTCTTTAAAGTTTTTGGGTAGTTTAAAGATTAGGTTTTCTGTTTTTCTTTGCCTGTCTTTTTCTGTAAGGTCTGAGCTAGAAGGGAGCCTGGTTCTTCATACCTATTTTCCCTAGCTTTTTCTTGACGGTAGTTGTCGAGACACACAGAGGTACACATAGCCTGCAGAAGGTCTGCACGCGTGTACCTGTGACCTATCCTCTTATATCCCACGTGTGAACGCTAGATGTAGGGATAACAATAGCATGTAGGAGTTCAAAGAACTTGAGATGCAGTCCACCTCTTCCCTGTCAGAATTATACATTCTTAGGGGGTTTTTTGGAATCCTGTCTGAGTCTTGTTGGTTCACAGTCCTATCTCAGATTTCTTTTTTCACCTTGTTATTCCTTGCGTTATTTTTATTTTCTATTAGAAAGAGCATCCAAGCCCTCAAGGGACCCTGGTTATCAATACCAGAGGCCTCTTCTTGGTCTGGACTACTTGTTTTCATTTTTGTCTTAGTATTTAGACATACACGTAGCCTGTACAAGGTCATGCCGCGTGTACACGCTTCCTGTTTCATCTCATCACGCGTTTGCATGTGTGCTTTTTTAGTGACAGTAGCGTGCTTGACAGGCTACTTTTTGTTCAGGGTGGGGCAGTCATCCCCTCCTTTGATGAGAGTATTCCTCTCAGGTGTTTGAGTCTAGGGTTGAACAGTTAGTAGGTTCGGTCATCTTACCCTTAGCCTGCTTTTTCTCAGTTGATAGTTGTCAGAATTTTTTTTTTTTTTTATGGTTTTTAGACAAGTGTANATTGTGCATCTTTACTCTGATTCTTTGTGATCTGCTCTTTAAGCCATAATTTTTTTTTCTTGGTTTTGTGCTTGTCGGTATTTTCCCTTTGTCTCTTTACTAGCACTTAAATAAAAAAAATCTCTTTTCATTTTGTTCTTTGTTTGGAGAGTGTGTTTAGAGCATAAGTAGCTCGTAGTCGAGAAAAATTCCTTTATGTTTACTGCATAAAATCTTAGAAAAATTGAAAAGGAAAAGAAATCTTTCTTTGTGAAAAGTTGTTGAAATTTTGCATTTAGTAAAAGTCTTTTGTTTCCAGCTTTTTTCGTTCACTTTTTCTTTCATCTTTACACACCATCAGTTTCAGCTTCATACCCCTTGACATAAGAAAAAACCATAAAAGAAACGCTAATTTAAAATCTATTAGAATTTTTGTTTGTAGTGTTCACAAACTAGTTCAGGATTAGGGCCTTGGATTAGGTTGGAGAGGAAACTTTCCAAGGCCATTCAAAACCAAACATTAGAGTCTGCAATAGGGAGTGTCTAAGTACAGTTTCATGGAAGTTATATGGGACCCCCCTCTAACACAGGGGATAAACATGAGGTCGCGTGCAGAAAGGTAGTAGAGATAACCCCTCCAAAGCCGGACCAATTGTAGTGGAGAACACATATCGAGGGCTTGTTTTGGGATTCCATCATTTGCATTTGCCACGGGGCTTTGTGGGTCTCGAATCCATTCAAGGTCCTCAGTTGTCTTCCGTACCATTTTCTCTCAACACCCTTGATAGGTTTCGGGCTTGATACCCTGCCCATTGTGGTCTACCCGACTTTCGACTGTACCTGCCTGGTGACTGTTCGCATGCTGGCAACCTAGTTGCCAATCTTTTTAGGGACATACACAGGTGACTACAGGGGTATACCGTGGTACCTAGGACAGACATCAGACCACACTTTTTAAAGTATACCTGGAGGCTTCTTCTATTTTCAAGTTGCACTTGCACCGGTAAGTTGCTCTAGTGTTGGTCGTTGTAACTGTTCTTCCAAATAGTTTAGTGATTGCTTGTCTTATCTCTTAGGGGATTCTTTCTAGTGTGTGTTACTTTTGAACGTGTAGAATACCTTAGAATGTATTGGATCTTCTCACACAGTGGAGGATCTCAAGCTCAACCAGTCACGAAGGCTCCTGGGCCAGCCGCCAGTTACACTGGAGCCACCCCCACCACCATTAAGGCGGAAGCTAGACCAACAAGGGTCTTTCAAAGCGATCGGGTTACAAACCTTTGTGCCCGAACAACTCCCGAAGGAATCAACCGCCAATCTTGGCTTGGTTGAAACCCCAACCACTGATTTCTTGGCACCGTTTATTGTACCGATCCAATTTCACAAACGCCAGTCAGTGCCTCACACAGCTATGGAAACAAACGCTGTTACTTCTTCTGGGAATTCTTCCATTCCCACCACAGTTGCTACCACAAGAGAATCATCTCCTAACTTACCATCGTCGGTCTGAGCCACCATGGTCTCAGCCGCAACTACGTTGCACAGTGGACTGAACCTGTCTATGGCGGTGGCCACAACCCCCTTCACACCTAGTGCGACAAGCCCTCCGTTCTCATACGGTATGCCTAGTTCGGGTACAAGTCCTGCACTCACTTACTCCACTTTACAGACTTTGGGTATGGGGGCAAGGATCTCTAACGCTTCCCTGCAAGGTCAAGTTGGGGGCACTCCTGTCCCTTTTAACGCTTTTCCTTATGCAGGAGGTCATATCCCTCCTTCATCCCCTTCGCTTGGTGGTCCGCATCAGTAGTCCACGGAGCAGCCTACACACACTGATTTATTTGGAGCAGGGATTCAAGGAACACCTGTGCACAGTATGATGGTAGGTTCAACACCGTTTGTTTGGAACGGGATTTTTGGTAACAACACTTTCTCATCCACCGCTTTCTCGTCTGGGGGCAATCCCATTTTTGGATAGTCTACTCTGGCGTAGGGTACTATTCCTGCACCAGGGGCACACATAGCAGGAGCTTGGAACTCAGGACAAGGATCCGTTCCCTCCTCTGGAATTCCATTCTGGGGTAATTCTTTCCACAGTCAATGGAACCCTGGATAGACTACTATGCTTCTCCCATCAGGACCGGCATGGGGTAATCCTTCCCAAAGTCCTTCGAACACGATGCATGCCCAACACCTTATGTCCTTTATGGGAAATCAACAAATGATGTCTCCATAGATGCAAAATCCTTATGCTGGTCAGGGCCATGGTTTTTACCAGAATCCGGGCCAGCAACCAAACTTTTCCTAGCAACCTGGTGCTAGTCAAACTCCAAGACCCTTTTTCCCAGGTTATCAGTAGCAACCCAAACTACCATTCATGGCAACGTTACACTTGCCGGATTTGACAAGGTTGTTAAATGATCCTATTTGTCACGATCCACATTGGCCTCCTATGCCAATGAAGTTGCCTTCGGATATTCCAAAGTTCGAGGCCAAGCCTAACGAAGATCCATGTGATCATGTGACTACCTTCCATCTTTGGTGTTCATCTAACTCATTGAAAGATGACTCTTTACAGTTGCGATTGTTTCAACGCACTCTTATCGGGAGTGCTGCAAAATGGTACATCGAGCTCGATCGCTCAAGATACTTTTCTTTTGGTGAACTGGCGATGGCCTTCCTTAACCATTTCTAGTTACCTCTGAGATACGACGTTGGCACAGAACTGCTTGCCAATTTTGAATAGACAATAACGGACCATATCTCTTATCATATCCGAGAATAGAGACGTCAAAAGAGTCTAATCAAAGTACCCGTCCCACCAACATTCCTTCTTGAGTGGTTCCTTAAGTATTTGGTCCCACAGTTATCCAAAGACATCGCAAATTCCAAAGTTTTCTCCGAAGAAGATGACATCATGAGGGCTCAACAGTTTGATCTCATCTATTCTTAGTCTGGTTTATTATACAACATCTTGCTAGATGCACCACATTCGATACTGGATAAAACTAGATAGAGAGCTAGACCACATGCCAATGGTATTGTTGGTTCAGCACAAACCAAGCCCGCTGAGAAATTGACAAAAAAGTTGCAACAGTTATCCATACAACACACAACGGCTAGCCAAACTACTGCTTTGGCTACTCCCCCTACCCAAACGTCGGAAGTACACTCTGTGCAGTCGACTAAACCAAAGCCCCCCCAACAGCCTGAAGGGAAGAAAAAACAATGAAAGAAGGGTAAGGGGGATAAAAAACCCACTGATAATGCTGGCAGGGACAACACAGAAAAATGGAAGGCGAGGTATCTATGCAACTTGTGCACAGAAGACCACCCGACCCATCTTTGTCCTCGACTTACAAAGGCCCAAACGTTTGTCACACAACAACAACAGGCAGTGTTGACTAATCCCTTTCAACATGGGCAAAATTTAACTCAAGCCTCTACAAGCACAGAAGGGGGCAGCCAAGAAACCTGCCCTCCTCCAAACAATCCCTCATCTATGAACGTATATATGGTTAGGGGTGATTCTTTCATAACGACTAGAGCGCATGACTATAGTAAACCAAGTGCTTCTGAGAAGGGTAAAGAAGCTGACCTCCCATCTCTTCCTCTATAGATTGAGAGGACGCTAGGAGAAACTATGACACGCATTCCAAAAGGTGCATTTAAAAAAGCTTCTCACAACCCAAAGGCAAGGGCCACCCATAATTACTCTGTGGTGGAGGATTTATCACAAACCCCTTGTGCGATGTCTTCTTTGGAGGTCCTCCAAATCTGCCCTGCTTAGAGGAAAGCCTTGTTAACCGCTTTGGGCTCTATTGAGACTTGTAATCCAGGTACCATCATGTTAGATACAACCAACTTAAAACCTCGTCTACCTTACCACGTAGCGTTTCAGATAGTAGTGTCTCATCCCATGAAAAGTTTTACATAGAATATCTTCCGCACGATGGTCGATGAGGGAACCTCAACATGCATTATGTCATTAGCATGTTGGAAGGCCATTGGCCAACCCACTTTGTCTCCATCACCTACTCTCCTCACTGCGTTCGACGATCATTCTTTCCAACCACATGGCATCATTCCTTCTTTCCTAGTGCAGTTAGGAGGGAAAACCGTGTGTGTCGAAGTAGAGGTAGTCGATGCTCCCCTCAACTATAACCTCCTGTTAGGATGGAGTTGGACTTATTCTATGCAAGTTATGGTTGCTATTGTTTTCTGAGTCTTGTTTTTTCCACACGAGGGTCGGATAGTGACCATCGATCAAGTGTCCTTCACCAAACTTGACCCAGCTTTGGGGGCATCCATGGTCCCAATGATAGATAATCCTCAACCAGGTGTTGTTAACATAGGAGTTGGTTTGTGCACATCCTTGATGGGTACCTTTTATTACCCACCTCCTCACGATGATGTCAAATTTATATCTAATCACCATAAGGTTGAGATTTTTCAAGTTTCTTCATTCCGCATGACTTACTTTGAGGATCCTTGGATTATTCCTTCCCCATCAGCCATGTTGGATGAGACAGGGAACTCAGGCATTTCCATGCCCTTGTCAACTGCTAAAGTAGCATACTCTTTAGTCCATCCAGCTTTAGCTAACCCTGATCCGACTCTTGCACAAGAATTAGATCCACTTCTAGAGCCTATTTGGGCTCAGGGTTCTCTTGCTAATGTCGATTCATTAGACTTAGTCTTGCCTTCTGACGAAGCAGTAATCGAAGCAATGAATAGTCTAGACAAACCTTTGGAGGATCTTCATCACAGATCATATTTTCTCCCAGAGTTAAGCCAAATCAAAGCAGGAGAATTCACCATTACCATGACAAGAGATCAACCATGTCCTATTAATCTCTTAGCTACGCAGGAAATTTATGCTTAGGGAAATATGGCGACTATCACTGAAACTATACCCATCAACATCTCCCAAAACCCTAGCATCATAGACAATGTTTTCGTCAGAGCATACAGCTCCCCCGAGGAGATGCCAAGCATTGACCCACAAAGAGTTTATCATGAGCTAACTTTGTTGTTTTTCAAGCTCGCTTTGAGATCTGAAAGCAACATCCAGCGAGACTACATTTATGCTTTTAGATCTCGTCTGGATTAACTGAGAAAAGTAACCATCATGGAGTCTTCTTTAAGCCCTTTTCAGAATCCTTAAAGATGAAAAGATTGCCGAGTGACCTTGTTTCTTCACACTCGTTAAATTGGTCTAGAAGAACGCTCCTTAAACGGGTCTCCTTTTAAGCCCTTTTCAGACCCTCTAAAAATGAAAAGATTGTCGAGCGATCTTGTGACCTTTCATGCTCGTTAAACTAAAATTTGAAGTCACGTCTGTCTAGCGGTAGTTTACCCCTTTTTCGGTCCGGACGGTCAACTGTATGAACAAAGGTATACTCTATCGAATTTCCATTCTTTAGAAGAGTATTCTCAGGTATAATTTTATTCCTTTTTCGGGCTTGAGGGACTAAACTTACGAAAAAGAAACCCCCACGGAGTCCATAGTTAAGCTCTTTTCAGACTCTCTAAAATTGAAAATATCGTTGAGTGACCTTATTCTTTCACACTCGTTAAATTGGTCCAGAAGAATATTCTTGACGGAGTCCATAGTTAAGCTTTTTTCAGACTCCTTAAAAGTGAAAAAATGGTCGAGTGATCTTGTCCTTGTCACACTTGTTAAAATGGTTTTGAATCGACATATAATCAGTGCTAGTTTATCCCTTTTTAGAACTGACTAGACTATCTTCGAAAAAGGTACCCCAACGGAGTCTCCTTTTATGCCTTTTCAGACTCTCTAAATATGAAAAACCACTGAGCTTACCTTCTCTGGGCTCGGTAAACTTACATCAAAGGACGTTACCATTGTGTGTTCTATTAACCACATTTGCATACCTTATCCACCAGCCTTGTGACAGTTTGCTTCTACGTCTTAACACCTTTGGCCATCGAAGGATTTTTGCCGAGTATCATTTTACCAGAACATTAGTGTTGTCCTTGTGCCTTGAGCTTGTATGTTTGCAAGTGCTTGTTCCTCCATTGTAACGTAATATTCCTTTATTCTTTTTCCAAAATTATCAAAAAGAACAAAAAAATCAAATATACCCCAAAAAGAGGATGGGAAAAGTATTTTCTTTATTGGCAGCA
>JASDQU010373377.1:37777-52388 GCA_032191745.1 Picea mariana | reverse complement strand
TTTACCGAGTTGACGTCGAGGAGCTGAAGAGGAGAAGACTAAGGAGTCTCCTGTGATCTTTGGATGGTACGTCGAGGGCTTGAAAAATGAGAAATAAGATCCCGTTGGAAGGGGGTGAGCCTATTGCAATGGGAGAGGGTGTTGTAATAACAAGCACCCCTCTTGGAATTTCCTCTTTCCCTAGGCATGTTGGGGGGAGTATGGAGGTGAAGGGATGCAGGAATGGAGGCTGAGAGATGGTTCTAAGAGGAGCAAGAGGAGGCAAAGGCATTGAGAGGGAGATGGTGGTTACTGAGCATGTATGGTGAGTAGAGGGTGTTGGAGCTAAGGAGGATGTCACTGGTGCTTATAAAAATTTCACAAAGAGAAGGAATGCTGGAACTCTTGGGAGAGATGAAGAGAATGACAAGGGGAATGCACTAGGGCATATGAAGAATGAAATAATACACCAGGGAGAAAGCCCATTTATATCCCTTATCACCATTGAAGCTTGAGTTGACAACCCTTATTTCCATTGAATACAAGTTGACAACCATATTGGTGTTGGTACGCTTGGTCTAGTTGGCTCATGCTGCCATTAACCCAGCTAGTCTAGCTAGGTGCACTACCATTACTCTCCTCATGGTGTGATCCATGGGGGAGTTAATGTATGTGGGATGGATGTCGGGGTTAATAACTCCCCTGGTTTCCCTGTTCCAAGTGTCCTCGGACTCTGTCCGAGTGGCACCCCATCTAGGTGAATTTAAACCTCGTTAAAAGACTTTGAATGTGCCAAAAGATACGAACCTATCATCCACAAAAGTGATGAGTTCTAGAAAAGGCTTGCATTTTATTTGTGAGAAATTTTTTATTCATCATCTGGATAGTTAAAAATTAAATAGAATATTGTGCCTTTGTTCTTCATGTCCCTAGACAGATTTAAACATTAAATTTGCATTTTTGTCGAAATTATATTTTTAATCTGTGAGTGTTAATTGTCCTTGAATTGTAAATGGAATCCACTCAGAGGAGGAAACATTAAGGTTTGTTAAGTTTTAGACATCTTAAATCTATTTGGATTTTGAAGTTTTTTGGCATGAATGACAGCCTCTGAGGATTAGTAGGTAAAAGTACCGATGGCTAACCCCTTGATAATATTATATAACAGATTTGATCATGAAATCAAAATGCATAATCATTTTCATTTGAATTTAAACCTCCTTGTCTCCTTAAAAGAATTTTCATGTGCCAAAATATTCCCGACCTGTCATTGACAAGAGTGATGAGTTCTGGAAAAGGCTTGCTTTTTCTTTGTGTGCAATTGTTGATTCATAATCTGGATAGTTAAATAGACTATTGTGTCTTTGTTCTCCATGTGCCCTGCTAGATATAAATTTAAAATTTTCATTTATTGTGGAAAATATCATTTTATTATTTATATGCAACTATCATTGTCCTTGAATTGTAATTGGAACCCACCCAGAGAAGGAAACATGGGCTAGACATCTTATAGAAAACAACACAAAATGTGGGAAACTCCAGGAAATGGGGAAGTCTTAGGAAATAGGAAAGGAAAATAACATCAAAAAATAATATCTTTGACTTTTCAGACTATTGTTTCATCATTCATCCACTTTAGTACACAAGTTGCATAAAATTTGGATGCCTAGATTATAGAATTGTCATTGTTGTCCTTCATATCAGATTTGAAATATCAAATTGTTTAGATTCATATCAAAACATAGGTTAAATAATCTAAAAGGTGAAAATAGAGAAGAAGGTTGTGCACTAGTATCATAAGTACAACAAAATCACTAATGAAACCATTGTAAATTAGAGAACATGTCCCTCCTTGTGCTTAAAAACACCACTATTTTTAAATGCTTGGTTGTTAATTGTTTTCACTGTATATAGTTTTTTATATGGTTTAGTATTTCTTAGGGTATATTGTAGTTCAATATTGTTCTTCTGTTTTATTAGTGAATTTTTATTAATGAATGTTATAGATGTTTGGCAATTTTTTTTGCTCAAAAATCCTTTTATAATTGGATGAACATACTGTGAATAAAATAATGATCAACATACTATAAATAAAATAATGATCAACATACTATGAATAAGGGCATCAAATATATATTTTTTATTTAAATATATGTCATCGCAAGAGCGATGACCTCAAGGAATCTTGTGATGAAATTTCTATACAATCGACAAAAAATTGTACAGCAATTTCATCGCAAATATTCCTTGAACTCGTCGCTCTTGCGATGATCCCTTTGATGGTTGATTTGTCGCAAGATGCTTTAGCTTGTCACTCTTGTGACAATATCCCTATATTTACACTCTTGCAATGATGTCCCTATATTGTCTCTCTTGCGATGATATCTCTAACCTTGTCACGCTTTCGACAATTTCCCTACTTTGTCGCTCTGGCGACAATACCCTTTGTTTGTCGCTTGTGCGACAAAATCTCTTATTTGTCGCTTGTGTGACAACTTCCTAGTTTCATCTCTCTTGTGACATTGTTTCAAGTTCGTCGCACTTGACACATCACATGAATCAACATTCGGGAGACACAAGATTCATTGCAATATCCATGACATAACGTCTCAAGAGCATCAAAATAGTTGTCGCAAAATGACCCAAATTTACTAGTGTTCAAAGTGACCAAATGATTGAATTAAAGTAATCCTCACAATTTGAGATATCAAGAAATAGTTTCTAGATTTGTTTATTTTTTAGTATGAAGATAGGTTTTGACTCCTAAATGTGGGAGACAACTGAGATCTTAATTTTCCTATTTATTGAGTAGTTTGAAATAGAACAAGGGTTCGACCTGTGTGAAAGGCTTCCTAGGCCCTGCAAAATTTTTGGGAAGGGAAACCCCTTCAAATGTATGAATTTCATGTTTATTTCTTTGTGATATTAATACAACAAGCTTGTTTATGTCCTGGGATTCAACATGATGCTTATGTTTAGCATGTCTTTTCTCTATTTTATTTGTTTATCTTACAACAGTTTTCTAAGAGCAGTGTGACTAGAATTTATCTTTGTTTTGTGTTCCTTTCACCATAGAATATGCTTTTTGTGTATTTCTGATTTTCTGTTCCATAATTCATCCATTTATAGATGCTTTGTTTTAGCTATCAGATCTATGTGTTTATTTGATCCATAGGATCTCTTAATGACTATGGATGAGTTTTAATTTTGCATGCGTTAATTAACCATTTGAGAAACTTAGTGAAAGAATGAGGAAAGAAGAGGAATTATGACAGCCATATACACATTTTCAGATCTGAAATGAAATAAAAGATAGAAAACCATAACATGCAGATTGATAATGGAGTTCAACAGAACTTTGCCTACGTCTCCGGGCCTTTGTCTCTGTGGGGGAGGCTTCTTTATTTCTTCTCAAAAGCTCAAAAGTACATCACTGCAACTCCAAATGGCTATAAAACTGATCTGGTCATGTTCGTCCAGATATCTATAGCCCTGCAAAGAAAACAACACGCAAAACGGATGTCCGGAGCTCCCAGAAATGACCCGACAACGTCTTCTCCTCAATATCTTCCCTGCATAAAAATGGCTTTGGCTTGGCTTCTCCTCAGCATAACTCTACTTTGACTAACTTTGGATGTACTCCATGGCCTCAAACAAGCTTGGTTTATATAGATTTGAAGTTGCTTGTTCATCTCCAACTTCCTCCCAAAATTTGGGCTCCAAAAATGCCCAATATCTCCCAAAAATGGAGAAAATGCATTAATATCAGGCATAAAATCAAAAGAAATCCCAAAACTATAGTATAAAACCCAAAATTGACAATAATATGGATGCAACCCCCAATAGGCGTGTGCCCTAGTCATATGTGTTGGCCCATGTGGTCGAGCGCTCCACTGGCGCACCACTGGCCCCCTGTCACTGGCTCCCCACCATTGGCTCCTGGTCGTGAGCATAGGAATAGAACCATGGGCTAAATATATATATATATATATATATATATATATAACTATGCCCATAATAGTGGATAGGTCCTGATCCTGTGGGTTCTTCCGAGATCCGAGGGATAACCTCCAATAGTTCCCCGACGTATTCACATCGCAATAGTCGTGTGGTTGTATGTTGCGCCGAGGGTTGGGGCTAAGCCCCGACCCTTTTCTCCACCGCATAAACTTTAGTTCAAATTTAACTAAAATTTATGCCACATACTTTATAATCACCAACCGACGGGCGGGCAAGCAGTTAGCCCAGCCCTGCTAGTCCATACCCCAGAGAATAGGTCGTGGGTTCGATTCCCCGGCCAAGCCACACCAATTTTACACAAAACCCAATAGCCAACCGCAGGGTGCCACATGGCAGCCCGTGACTGGGCCACGTGGCACCTCTACAACCAACCAAAACATGACACGCATCGATTGCTGATTACCCCATGTTCTTGCCATGTCATATGTTGTACTACCACCTGTCAGCCTGTGTGTCTGCCCTGTCAGCCTGCCACATCAGCTGCTGACGTCATCCATGCCACGTGTCACCCTTATAGTAGTGAAACGTGTCACCTCTGGATAGGTCCATCTGTATGCCCGTATGTCCAAATCTTCCTTCCATGTGTCGCTTCCTAGAGATGCCACATGTCACCTCCCAGGGTTTCCACGTTAGTTGTATGGACCGTACGGTCTGCACAGTCAGCATGACACATGGATTGTACGGACTGTACAATCAACCCTTTTTCTACCTATTTGGATTTTCAGACAGAACGCGATATCTTCTTCATACGGAGCCCGTTTGACAAAGTAAATATACCACCAGAATCAAGAAAACGAGACGGACACAATGGCATTGGTTTCGTCACATTCTGAGAACTTTCATTTTTGAGCATTTTTCAAGACATGTCAGGCTTCTGGATCTGATTTGGGATCATTATTCTTCTACAACTGCATGTAGGGATTCATCCATGATTAGGTGCCTCTTATGTAGTGGCTTTTTTTTATGTGTTCAGGATTTTTCCTTCCAGAATTCCTCTTTGGTTAGATGCCCTATTTGGTTTCCTGACTCTTGCCCTTCCTCTTATAAATATGCCATAAGAGATTCATCCTCTATTAGTTGCCTCTTATTACAATGGTATTTACTCTCTTTCATACCACCTCTACATCATTTTAACCTATTGAATAGGGTGCCTATTTTTTCTCAGTGTTTCAGGGAGGTTTTCGGCCTGTGTTAAACTATAAACCATTGAAGTTCATGTCTTGAATCCATTGCCCAATGGCCCATTTTCCCCTGTTCCAACCAAACAATTCAAAGAAAACAAACAACCCTGTACTTTCTAACTAGCCTAACATTCTAATTTAAACAAAGATAAATCAGATAGAGAAATCCCTCTCTGAGTTTTGGAGGGATATATCCTTGACTCCAAAGTGGTTTTGTAGTTACCTCTTCCCATTTCTTCTTCATCCCGAGAAATTATAGAGTGATAACACATGCCACCCCATAAGTGCAATGAGGATGAGTAACCATGAGTAGTGGAACTCAGAGCCCCAGCCTTGTGCATCCTTGCAGTATTCAAGGAATGAGTTCAATAGGTAAGGGACCCAACTCATCGAGCTCCCCTTTTCACACTGTGTCGTGACTACTACTACTCTTGTAGATAGTTCTTATTTTCGGCATTTGCACATAAATTTGAAACCAAGCAATCTGGTTGCAAATCGTGTCACAGGATCATTGATGTCATCGATCTTGATACATCTATTACCCTTATCCGTGCCATACTTTTATTTTATCTCATCCGATGGATTACTCTTTATTATTGTCTTCTAGGTATTTCTCTGGCTTCTCACCATCTGTGTGTAGCCCTATAATCTCTGCGATGAGTTTGATGTTGATCCACATTGGCCTATCCATCCATAAGATGCCTCTATGCACCCTTGATAACAACTGTTTGACACATCCGTTTATGTGTTTCCCACACCTGAAGTGCAGTATGTATAAGAATTTCATGATGTTAGTGTTGTACAGGCCTAGGATCCACTGTGTAGGCTCCAACAATGGTGCGCCTAATGGGCCCTCTCCCATACTCTCTTGGTAGCTCTGTGCTATCAAATCTGGGAACTCTATGGCATCAAATACATCATGGTCAAGGTATTTAAAGCTATCAACTCCTCCTACCATGTTATCCTTGGAATTCACTACGTTGGGAATCTTTGGCATCACTGTACATGGTTCTTCCAATGTGCATTGTATGCCCTATGCATTGCTTTCTGCTCTCACCTTATTTTTACCTTGTGGGGATGATACCGCACCCTCTAGTACGACCTCTTTCTCGGTTTCATGATCTGGTTATGGCTCTAGGCCTGGTTGCATGGAGCCCATGTCCAGTTCTTCTTGCCGTTGCCTTTTTCCCCTAGATGCGTCAGATTTCATCCGTTTGGCATCCTCTTCCAGTTGATCATCCTCCTATGTGGGTTCTTGCTCCTCTTCCACATGCAATGTGGTCATCTAATACTATGGTGTGTGGATTTTTTTCACATCCACCACTATAGGCATCTCATTTGTATATGTTTGAGGAACCCAAGTGCTACTCCATATGCTTCGTCTGGTTCTTCTCGACACTCC
The DNA here is from genome assembly GCA_032191745.1 of Picea mariana. Taxonomy (NCBI): domain Eukaryota; kingdom Viridiplantae; phylum Streptophyta; class Pinopsida; order Pinales; family Pinaceae; genus Picea; species Picea mariana. Next base: position 45,806 of record JASDQU010373377.1, on the reverse strand, counting down.
AACCCTTGGTGGTGAAATGGCAAAGAAATTTGACTTGTAGGATTCCAAATCGACAGAGGCTAGGGAAAATTCACACTTCTATCACTCTTCCACTCGACTCTGCATTCTTCTCCTTAGAAAATAACACAATGGGTCATTTCCCCCCTTTTTCCCACTTTATAGCATGATATAGAAGTAACAACTATTCTGCAATGAAAGTTGTTTCTTTTTCACTTTTTACCATGTTTCTTGCGCCCACCCTTCTCTTTTGTGCACTGTGTTTTCAAACCCTGGTTTTCTTGCATCGCATTGTTCTATTCTACTAGTTCTATTCTGGCGAAACCCTCCATGTGTGTAGGTCTGTTTTTGTTTTTATCCTCTTTTTACTTTTTATGGATTTTCTTCTTTTTCTTCTTTCCATTTTTTTTTCTCATTTTATCTCCCATAATTATACTATAGTACACTATATACATATCTTATTACTACACGATAACTTTCTAGGTGTTAGGAGGTTGACTATCCCTATATAGTTTCAGTTAGCTCCCATTGATCATTCCTCTGAGTTATGTACTTGCTAAATCTTTCAACTGTACAACTCCCCCTTCTATAAAAATCTTTACTTCATATGGTCCCAACCAATGCATTCTCAATTTTCCTGGGTGTTGAAGAAATTTACTGTCATACACCAAGACTAGGTCTCCCTCCTTGACACTCTTCCTTTTAATATGTTTCTCATGCTAAGATTTTTCCCTTTATTTCTCTACTTCTTGGTTAAATCCTGCTAGAATCATATCTTCTTCCATCTCCATCAGTTGACTTAGCCTTTCTTGTGTTATGCCTCATTCTGTCATGTTGGTGATTATTGCTACACGTAGACTAGGTACCAAAACTTCTATGGGCACCACTGCTTCTTTTCCATACACCAACCTGAATGGTGTTTGTCCTGTCAACTTTTTTCATGTAGTCCTATATGCCTATAATATTGATGGTATCTTCAAATCCCAATCATCCTTGTTGACGTTGCAGATATTTGTTAATGCATTCTCTAGGATCTTATTAAAGGCTTACACTGTTCCATTTGCTTGAGGGTGATATGGTGTACTCTTTTGATGACAGAATAAATCTTCGGTCATAGCCTTGATAATACTATTGATGAAGTGAGTTCCTTGGTAACTCATCAAAATCCTTTGGAATCCAAATCTGGTGATCACTTTCTCAAACATGAAGTGTGTTGTTGTCTCTATGATACAATCTTTTACTGGTGTTTGTTTTTACCATATCGTTAAATACTCTGTCGCAGTAATGATATACCTTGCTCCTGACCTCTTTTCTAGTGGATTAATTGGTCTCAAAAAATATATTTCCCATATGTTGAATACTTGCAAGGTTACTTGTGGTATTGGAGGAATCTCATCCCGTCTACTAGGTTTTCCAACCCTCTAACATAGATCGCATCTCTAGCAGTAGTCCTTTGCATCTTTGTGGATGCTCGACCACCATAGTCCTACACATAATACCTTCTACGTGGTATCTTTTCCTGCATAATATCCTTCAGCTATTTCCTCATGAGCCTCTGCCAGAATCCTAGGCCTCTCATGTTCTAGTACACATCTTCTCAAAATGTTATCTACACCCATCTTCTATAAGTGGCTTGAAATCAATTGATAGTCTACAGCTATGAATACTAGAGTTTTATTCTGTGCAGTGTTGAATTATTGTGGTGTAGTCCCTCTACTCAAGTATTGAATAATGTTGGCAAAATATTCATCAGCTACTTGGACTTAAAATAACTGTGCATCAGGAAAGTTGTCCTCTAAATTTGTAGGTTCTTTTCCATTGGTGATCCTTGACAGATGATCGGGTCCTGCATTCAACTTTCCTAGTTTGACTATCACTTCAAAGTAAAATTCTTGGAATAATAGTAACCATCTATAGATCCTCCCCCCCAACACTAGCTTATTGACTAGGTATTTGAGGGTTGAATGATCTTTGAACATTTTAAATGGTTTCCAAATAGTGTTTGAACTTCTGCAGTGCATATACCATTGCTAGGCCTTCTCTTTCCGTGGTATTGTATTTATACTCTGACTCTGATATTTTTCTTATTTCAAATGTTGAAGGATGATCCAACTCTCTCGCTCCTGGTTAAGCCATAATAGCTCCAAGTGCTATGGTTGATGCATATACATGCACATGAAATGTCTTTTCCCAATATAGGAATACTAGTATTGGTCATGTTACCATCTTCTCTTTTAGAGTGTTCAACCCTCGCTGGCATTCCTCATTCCAATGAAATTTACTATCTTTCTTCAATAGTTTCTCCATTGGCGTTGTGATATGTGTATACCCTTTTATGAATTTCTTGTAGTAGCTTGTGTGTCCCAATGTTTCTCTCAGCTGACGTACTGATTTTGGTGGTGGTAAATTGACAATCACTGCAATCTTGGAAGGATCTACTAGCAATCATTGTTTTCACACTATATGGCCCAATAGTATTCCAAATGGTGTCCCAAAAATGCACTTCTTGATATTTAATTATATCCGACATTGCCTACATATTTCCAACATCATCCTTAACACCTCTACATGATCTTTCAATAGACTATAGACTGTCCAATCATCTAGATACACTTCTAAAAAATTATGGATGAATTCTTTGAACGCAATTATGACTATTCTTGAGATTATTGTCGGTGCATTCTTCAGTCCAAAATGCATGACTGTGTACTGGTAGGATCCCCATTATGTGGAAAAAGTGGTCTTTCACCTATCTTCTGGGGCTATATTAATTTGATGGTAGCCCGAGAATCCATCCGTGAATGAGTATGCTTCTTATCCTCTTACATTATTTAATACCTCATCTGTGAAAGATGTGTGAAAAGGGTCATGTAGGAAAAAATCATTCAATTTACTGAGATCTACACATATCCTTATGCCTCCTTGCTTCTTCACCTAAACTACTGTAGGGCTTAGCCATTTAGATTCCTCCACTCATTCTATGATACTAGCTTTTAACATTCTGTTAATTTTGAATATATTGGATTCATTCTATAAGGTCTTTTTATGACAGATCTAGCCTTAGTTTTGAGAGGTATATTCATCACTTCTAGTTCTCTTGCTATTCCTTTCATATCTATAAAGGTTTTTGGGAATAGGTCACTGTACTTGTGCAACAAATCTATTATTATTTTTACTGTTTTTTCATCCCAGTAATCTCCAATACTGGCCATTTTGGGGTTATCATTTGTCCCAATATTTACTTTATTCACCTTGATTGGAGTGGAAAATACTTTTTATGCTAGATATTTACCTCCCACCTCTCTTTATCCTTTAATTTCTATAATTTGAATGGTACATGGGTCATATTCATCTGGTGCTTCTTCCCATATATGGTAGCATGACAATAGGTCTTTCACTATTTGTCTATTCTATTGTTCGTACTCTGTTATAAGTTCAACCTTTGGTTCTTGAATGAATATTACCCCTCTGATTTGTTTGAGTGTTGAATCCATGTTCGGGTTCTCATGTTCAAGTGAGAAAGTGACTATAAAATTTTGTTGTAATGTTGTCCATTCTACAGTGCCTCTGCACAATTCTTGGTCTACATATCAGTTTGCTAGAATTCATTCCAATGTGTGAATAAAGTGATGAGGTCATTATTCTGTTAGTGTCATTTTCCTTAGTGTTCTACACTTCTCCAAGTGTTCGGCTGGGGTCCCCTGTCCATCATATCTTTGCAGTTGATTGCTTCCCTATTTTTCACCGAATCTAATGCGCAGTAGTCACTTACATTTGTACCAGTCCTTGTCCATCTCTTTGTGTGCACCCCACCTTCTTGCAGGTGTTTCCTTGAGTGTTGTGTCCAGGGCTAAGAGACTCTGATTTTCTAAAACTTCATCTTCATATCTTGTTAGAAATTCTTCTAATTCATTCACCCCATGAAAACTTGGAGGTTCTCTTATCTTTGTACCTACCCATATTAATGCGTGGTATATTCTTATGAACCTTCTTATGGATACTTCATGTAATCTTTGTCACTAATTCTCTAACCCTGTATCTGGTTCTGACGCAAATGATGTGATACTTCTCCAGCTGAGTACTCCATTTGTAGTTTGATTTACATAAGCTTCTTCTCATGCAGTCATTCTGTATAATTGGTTGATTTCCTCTAGGTCTAAGCAAGTGGGTTCTACAAACCTTTCTTCTTTTGATGGGTCTAGTGGCACAACAACTCTATACTCTCTTGACTCAAATGTCATCTTCATTTTCTTTAAATTGATTATGGCCTGGTTGTCAAATTCCCACTCCAAGTGAAGCAATTCTAGATAAGGTGTTGTGATATCCACTATTTCTATTACTTCAAAATTGGCTTTAGTGCACACTCCATCCATATCTACTGTCACAGCCCTTAGCCTTTCGATTGGTAGAACCCTATGCTGATTTTCTAGTTTAAGTTGAATAGGTGAATATCCTAATGTGGGATCTCCCGTACATTTCCATGTATTCTTGGGTAGCACATTTTCTTTGGATCCTAAATCCAGTATAATATCCCCCATGTTGATATCCCCAATGTTGGCATTCAGTCTGAATTATCTACTTGTTCTCCTCCTTGTATGCAAGTGATTAATTGTTTTCCTCTTTATCTTTCCCACTACGTCTGTGTTACATATTTCTAACATATTTTGTAACACTTTAATAGATGATGGATCATTTAGTAGTTTAACACAGGATTGTAGAAAATACTTGATGGTACTTACTTGTCCTAGGGGTTTTGCTTCATTAGTGTGATCTAACGATGAAGGAATATGATACATTGGTACATCCTAAGTATTCTACACAGTTGATGTATATGCAATGTTTAGCCTCAAGAATTCTTGTCTAGCTTTCTTCAATATCTCCTTTTCATTTTGCGCATCAAATTGCTTTTGTTGTTAGACATTTTTCTTCACCCATTGGTGTTGTGTTGGATCCTGTCTTAATGTGTCATCTCATGTATTAGCTCCTCTGCACGTAAATATGTTGATATTTCTTCCATCATCCCTTGATTCTGCAGAAATCCATTAAACATTCCGATTGTTTTGATTTCTCTTTTCTTGGATCCTCCCCAATAGTGTTAGATAGTATTTTGTATCATGATATGATGCGTGAAAATACATACATGTTGTAGGTGGAAGTGGAAATTCTCTTTCATAGTTTCCTGGTTGCTGACAGTTATGGCATAGTTTCCTGGTTGCTGACAGTTATGATCTGATGCGTGAAAATACATACATGTTGTAGGTGGAAGTGGAAATTCTCTTGCATAGTTTCTTGGTTGCTGACAGATATGGCATACCACTAGTCCTCTTCCTCTTCCAAAGCCTCCTCTACCTCATCCTCCACCTCTATAGCCATCGCAAACTCCTCACGGTGCATTGAACTGGGGCACCTAATTGTAATGTGCAAGATTATACTGTGGGTGCATGGTATTGTACTATGGTTGTGCAATGTTATATGGATCTAGTACTTGGTTAAACTATCGTGCATATTTCCCTATCATCATTTCCTCCTACACCCTATAGGTGTCTAATTTTATTTCACTCATCAAATCCGTTTTCCTGCAATCTTTGTTATCATGGCCTACTAACTTGCAAAAGTTGCAGTAAGAACTCTTAGGCACTGTCTAGTATTTCTACATCATTGGACAATGGTATGGATCATGCCGATGTGTATTACGTATATCACACCATAGTACTCATGATAAAAAAGGGTTTGGTAGCCCCATTTCCATGTACTCCATGAAATTCAGGAATTCATTCTTGTGGTGTCCTTCTGTCCTACATGTGGTACACCAAATAAATTCTCTTTTGTCCTTACTCCTATTCTGGTTTAATTTAAATGTTATATTTTTCAGGTCCTCCTTCAACTCCTCTATTGTTAGATTTCTCTTCTTGTGTTGGTTCTCTTCTAGTTGAAGGCTTCCTGCAGAGCCTCTACCTGGGTCTGAAACTTATGTTGTCTCAAAGGGTATTTGAGGTGTGGTAACATGGAACTCACAAATAGATGTTTATGGTGAATATATGTCATGACATACTTCAACTATCCCTTCAATCATTTGAAGATATGGTCTATCTCCCAGACAGATTCCCTTGGTTTCTATCTGATCTCTATCATCTCATTCATGTGTTGATCCTCTGAGATAGGCTTCTAGAATTCATTTATCAACAACTTCTTGATATCCACAATCGTTTTGGTTGTTCCTGGTGGAATGTTTGCAGCTAAGATCTTGTACCAATCTAGTGCACAGCCTCTTAGTGTGATAGATAAATACGCAAGTTTTGTATCCTCGTCTGGGATATTTTTTGCTTCCCATATCTTTTCATAGATGAACAAGTTCTTCTCAGGGTCCTTGGATGCCTCTCCCCTGAATTCTATTAACCTAATGGTGGGATAGTGTCTTGCCATCCTGAATGTTGAATTTCTAACTCTGCATCATGTATATCCTTGAATAATTCTTCTTGAAATGGCTCCCCCAATTGTTTCTCACTACGTATATGTACTTTCTGCTATGTTTCTTCTACTGAAATTCAATTGTCTAGACGGTGGTGTTCTCTTTGGTGTACTAGTCACACATGGGTTTATGGGTTCCACACTGAAACTGATATGGATAGGAGTTCTGCCTTCGGTTTCTTCTCTTGGACCTATTTTCTTTCTTTCATATGTCGCATGTAGTATTTCCTTAATATTATCCATAACCCAGATATCCTCTACCTCTTCTTCATCACTTGCCAAGCCTTCCATCAAAATTATGGCTCTCTTCTTATTGTTCATCTTGTATTGATAGGGTGCTCCATTGCATGTTCTTCCAGTTGTTTCCATGATCTACTTCATCTGGTCTTCCTCCATCATGATTGGATCCAAGGCCTCCTCCTTCTTTCCTTTATCCATCTCTTGTCAGTGCTTCCCAACTTCCCCCATGCACGCAGGGATGTTTAGTTTTCTTATACGATTGTTATTACACCTTTGTTATATAGTAAAATATTATGGAAGTGTACAAATATGTGATATATCTACCTCAAGGTACCCTCATTAACTCTTTCTCTATTGTGTTGTAAGACTTCGTAGTATCTACTACAAATTCTGTGATAAATCCTGCAACAAGTATGTCTAACCAGAAATCTACTAGTCATGTAAATTTATTATCAATGTGTTGTAACTGCGTGATCTCCAGAGAATTACACTCTAGTTGTATTATCCTATTTTAAGGGTGGTTTTACTTCAACCTTAATATCCACTCTTTCAACACATGCAGGAAATCACAAAAACATACTTCATTCAAGTCACTAAACATGTACTTGTCCAAATATTTGCGCGGTGTTAACTTCGGGTTTCTATTATATTTTTGCACAAATTCTAGATCCTTTATTTTCAACCATCTCTCGATCTATTCCTTTTTTTGGTTCCATGGTCTAAACATCCCCTTTTATATTCTCATTATTTTAATGTTTCCCCACCCGATCTGACATTCTTTTTCTAATTCTTCAGTAGATCTCATTTACTCAATCCCATTCTGTTCCAACCAAAAAAATAACCATTTGTTGGTTACTTCATCCTTTCTACCATTCTTGGGCTGACCCAAGTTCAGGTCCACTATGATTTCCAACAAAACCCCTCTAAAACTATCGGCCCCTCTAGTAAACCAGAAGGCAACGCAGTACATAGGGTGCACTACATAGTCTCATCTGAGATAGTTCTTATGGGTGGCTACAATGCTTAGGTGCTTGTAGCCTAGGAATGAGTGGGGATATGGGATTAAACTCTATGATATTCATTATTTACCTTAACATTCATTTTATATTGAATACCCTCTCATTCTTATTCATGCATGCACAATAACAGATCTAACTAGTCATTCACACATCTGTCTAACATCTATTCATTGACAATAAAGGGAATACACAATATTCAAACACATAACACATTATCTACCATGGTTCACCCCTCCTAGGATACTTCCACAAACATTTGGATGCTCTACTCTTTTATTATAGTGTTTCCAAAACTGTAGCACTCT